>KN882923.1:103964-120475 GCA_000934455.1 Apostichopus parvimensis
TTAGCCAGTCATTTAACAAAACCCTCAATGTTACATTGGATTCCTTCATTTATTGTTGCACACATGATGATATATCAAATTTATATAATTTCGTCGATAAACCTTCCAATGTGGGGTTGACTTTGAACTGACATATTTGAATCATTATGGAGTATATATCTTTAAGTCTTTCAACTTCTTTTTGTAACGTATTATCAACACATGGGAATCATTTGTATAAGTATCTTTTCGATTGTTATTACTGCATAGTGTAAAATAACAAGAGTACTGTATGTAACTAGAGCATTTCTTTGAGAGACGACGTAATTATTTTGATTGTTAGGAACGTAATCCTCAGTCACTTTTCTATCTTATGTGTAATAATATTTTTATACCCTTCTGCAGACGAGAAACGAAATATATCTAAGGAGAAATATCACAGTTTCTCGGAACTGTTAAAGCAATTAGGACTCGAACGAAAAAACCCGATTTCATTGATAGAGGCAATGGAAGTGAAACAATGTCATGTACGTGACGTTGGGAATGCTGGAATCCTTGATAATTTGATTTCCAAAATCACCTGCTACGACCATCGAATTCATCAGAGAAGGCTTCAATTATCGGGATCTAACAGGAGTCTTAGAGTAATCAGTAATCAAGAACCGGACACTAAATCTTGGACAGATTCCGACTCTGATGAAAGCGAAACAACAGATGATCATCATCAAGGTCACAGTGTTAGTTCTCGGGACATACTTTATGCAATATTAAGTTGTCTAGATCCATTTTTGTTGCAAGATGTTTTAATGAAAATGTCTGCTTGTCAATTGGCCGTACCCGTACTTATGCCTAATGTGTTTGATGATTGTGTAGACTTTCGCTTGTGGTGTCTGCGTAAAATATCAAAATCTTGGTATGACAAGGAAAGCACAGCAATACAAACAGCAAATATAGTAAATCACAGCTTGTTAGCAGTCACCGCTTTGAAATTTGGGGCAGTAAATCAGTCAAAATCTAATATCCTCAACAAAATGTTTGGTATTTCACAAGACATCGATGAGCATGCGTATTTCGATTCTTTTGAACAAGATCCATCCCAATCGATATGGTCAAAAGGAATTTTGGAATGTGCATGGTATTTGCCTGAGAATGGATGTCAGTCCTATAATCCATTGAACGCAACATCACTCTCGACAAAATACAAGTTTGAAGAAGCACTTGCATTGCTAAATCTCCGGGGTGATGCACAAGATTTCAGTTCTCAATTGAAATTTGCTGTTGACAGTTCATTTGTCACAATAGTGTTTATTGATTCACATAACAAGAAAACATACAAAGAGGAGATCGCTGAAATCATGAAAACTTCCCACGTGATACTTATTCTATGTCCATCCTCCCCATCCATTCAAAATAAGAGAATTATACAGAAAGTAAAAAAGTATACGGAAATGACTAGCATCAATGCTACCGGACTTGCTGCTGTTGAAATCGCCGATTTGATTACAGAAACAATAGCTCAATTAATAAAAGATAATAAACAGAGTTTGAAAAGGTGCTGCTTGGCCGAATCAACAGAGATATGTCAAAAACTTTCTATAAGGGTAGATGAAGATGTACCCGCATGTAAGGAAGCAAGGGAAAGAGCAGAAGAGATTGTTTATCTCTTAGAGTCAGACACATACAAAAAAATAGAACATTTCCTATTCAGACTTGTTGGAGTTGGTTGATGAAGGAATTACCACATGGCGGGCAGAGAAACGTTGACACACATTGCAATACCGAGTCAGCCACAGATCCAGACATCGAGCACGAGCTTGCAAAGAAAGATGAGAAAAAGATGAAAGTACGAAAAACACAGTTGCATACAGAACTTTCTGCTCCTATCAAAACATTTTATGAAGGATGTTCTTACAAAGAAACAAAAATGCAATACTTTCTCGAATGGCTTCAAATGCTCCTGAACAATTTGTCCATGAAGAAAGTAAAGCCACTAGTTGCTCAGCTGAAGATCAACTCAGCTGATATAAGAAGTCTGTCATCTAAGATAAATACATTAAACATCCAATTTGAACATCCTCAACCAGGCAAGGCACGCGGCGAGCTACAGAGTATGATAGAGGATTATAAATCAAGGGAGACCGAATTAAAAACTGAGAAAAACAAAACGATTGATAAATTCGACGACTGTGTGGGCTTAGAACACTTTATGAGAGAATTGTCTCAACTATTTGAAGCTTACTACGTTTCAAATGATATCGCATTTCAGCAAAACATAAAGTATAATTCTCTACCCTCTTTAGCTGCATCTATGCTGCTAAGCGGACTTCCAATTGAAATACTAGACGGAGACTCCAAATTTGTCCCTATGATGTGGGTAAAGGAAATACTTCAATCAGTGATCAAGATGCACGGTAAAGATGCACGTCTTTATGTGATATCTGTTTTAGGGATTCAAAGTAGTGGTAAGTCTACCTTGATGAACAGTTTGTTTGGTGTACGATTTGCTGTCAGTGCAGGGCGATGCACTCGTGGGGCATTCTTACAATTGCTACCGGTGGCTCGGTCTTTGAGGGACGTCCTTAAATGCGATTTCATTGCAATAGTTGACACAGAAGGACTACGAGCACCCGAAAAACGAGAAGTTAAAAAATCAACAACACAGGATAACGAACTAGCAACATTTGCACTGTGTATATCAGATCTCACCCTTATAAATATCGGAGGGCAAACAATGGGAGAAGATATGACAAATGTACTACAAATAGCTGCGCATGCGTTCATTAGAATGAAGGAAGTTAACCTCAATGCTGAATGCCGCATTATACAACAATTTGTCGCGGATGTAACTGCAGAGGAACAAAATGAAGCCGCGATGCAAAGCATTATCTCTACACTAAATGAAGCGATACGTGAAGCCGCAAAGAAGGAAGGAAAATCTCACCTGTACCGGCAGTTTTCAGACGTTTTTGTTGTTCAAAACTATGAAAAAGAAACTGATAATGTTCAATATATTCCAAGTTTGTGGCGTGGATATATGGGTGCTCCAAATTATCAATATGGTGTAAGTGTGCAAAGGTTGAAATCAAATATTCTTCAATGCATTCAACGAAGCGACACATCTGGAAAGATTTCGGATTTTATTTCACGAATGTCAGATGTATGGAATGCGATAGGAAAGGAGGACTTTGTATTCAGCTTTCAAAATACAAAGGAAGCTTCATTATATGAAAGTTTTATGGCGGTGTACAAAAATTCGATAACACCAATTCGAACAGAGGTCATAGGGATGCAATTAGCAGCCCGCCAAAATATTGAAAATGCTGAAAGTGGAGATACGCTCGCCGTTCTGAAAGACAGCTTAAAAGAAATAGAGAGTTACTTAGACAAACAGAGCGGAAACATTCTTCAAGAAATTGGCAAACTAATTAAACAGGAGAGATATGAAAGTGTTCAGAAACATGAACTGTATTTTAAATTAGATTTGAAAACTAAAACAAGTCGCATGATTGCAAATGCCAGCGCGGAATTGCATCAAACTGCTCAATGTCATAGAGAAAAAAATGAAATATCGTCCATTGTTAATCGCTTATATCATGAACTTTGCGAAAGCATGACCACTGTTACCGAACAGTTACGATTGCAAATTCCTGCAAGCGAGCAAAAGGGAAGACAAAACGATAATATCGATCATGTTATTGATAAGACATTTGACGAGTTTTGGTTGCACTCATACAAGCTGATCTTAGACGATTATCCTCTTAAATCATTAAAAGACATTCTTCAAAAACATGAACGGTCTCTCAAAACATCTATTACATCAGAAACACAAAACACTTCACTCATGATAAGAAGTAATTCACTGAAACCATTAAATTTCTATTCTGTTTCGTCAAATATAGTTTTTGATGATTGTACTGCTGTAAATCGGGTAAGGCTAACATTGAATACCGTTGATCCTCATCATCAAACACAATTCCAACAATTGACAAGTTATATTGAACGACTAGCAAAAGAAAACTTGAATTTCCATCATAATGCTTCAAAGTCAGTGACAAAGTTACTTGAATTCTTAAAATCAGCAAACATTAAAATTGGGCAGAGGAATATAGCTCTTTACATATGTTCCAGATTTGCTGATGTTGCACAAAGAGAACACTGCAAGAATGAATCAGAGATGATTGCGCAATATGATGATAGAGAAAATAAAATATTTCCTTCAGATGTTGTTCCAATTACCCGACTTGAATCAACTTTCTGTGCAATTGTTAATTCAATCTTTAAATTGAATTCCGAAACGATTCAAATGATGCTTAGGAGTGGAGAGACACATGAAAAACACCGAACGTGGATCAAAAGAATGTATCACTTGAGAATGGGCAGAAATGCTAGTGACTCATGGAAGGAATCTTTAAACAAAGCACTTAGAATGTTCTTTGAAGGTATCGAAAAATACACCAAAGAATGTCACTGTACGAAGAAAAATATGGAACGTTATTGTCGGTACATAGAAGAGCATGTAGAGCTAACGGATAAATCAGTCAAATCACATGTAATTGCGTCGGCTTTGGGTCAAGGAATTGCACAATTCAGAATCTATATAGTTGACTACATTGAACAAGTAGTTAATAAAGTAGATTATCGCATGCAATTTGCAGAACCTTTAGACTGTCCTGACCTACGTAGTAAGCTAGATAAAATGAGCAAACTTGTCAAAACGTTTGTTACTGATCAACAACTCTTCAAAATGTCTTCTAATGATGGACAAACCTTTCATCAAGTACTTCACGAAGAGACTCAAAAGTACAGTAATTTGCCACAGTCTTTGTCTGTTTTACAGTTACTAGATGCTAAATTTGTGCATGATTTGCCACCTGTTTCGAAGGAAGCATGTAATGTTATTCACAACAGAGTCAATACTGTGAAGAAAAACTTGTTAGCTCAAAATTTTGCATCGTTTTCACCTGACAGAGTGCTGACGCAACTTACTGGTATAATTTATCAGGATGATGAGAAAGCTGATTCTGTTATATTTTCAAACGATGTAAAGCGAGCTATTGTCTTCCATGTTGCAGCTTGGATATTGCCTATTACAGCAGTCGAACAGCATCAGCTTGAGAAGAGCAAAAACGTGGCATTTTTAATTAATGGAGAAAAAGAAACCCTTCGTAAGTTTTTCCGTAGTTTTTGCATTGAACATAAGGAACAAATAGTGGCACAGGCTTTATGCAATATCGTTAAGAGTGCGATCAAAGAAGGTGCAGCTGCGCGCGCTTTTCCGATTCTGTATAGCAGCATGAAAAAGGAGCTAATCGAGTTTTCCAAAAAGAGGGTATTCATCGGACATATATTAATAGATTTTTGTAAAAATCAGAACAGAGAAGGGTTCACCGATTTCTTACGGAGTTTTGAAAACGTTGGTTTAAGTTGGACTCTTCGGCGCATTGCGATTGCTTGCAACAACCGCCGCAGCCAACTGCTGCACACAACGTATCAGCAATGCATAGAAATATCTATAAATGAAATCCTTAACGTAATAAAAGAAACACCGGCCAAATTTCAGAGTCACGAATCAACCTTTGCCAACTGGCTGTCTACGTTTATCGAAACACTTAAAACGAAAGCGCGATTGACTTGCAAAACAGTTGATATTGAGAACATGAAAAAGTTCCAAATTGTCGAAAGTTTCTCATTGTTCACTAACGAATGTAAGAAGATAATCTCAAAAGCTGCTCCAGAAATTATTCAATCTTTAGAACTTCCTACTCCAGGTAATGTAGACGAAACAATGTCGTGGCTGTTGGAAGCTCCTTTTATGCTTCACGTCTCACTTTTCGATGATATTGAAGGTTGCAAAGAGCAATGTCCATTTTGCGGTGCTGTATGTGACCTGGACATGTCTGCCCACGAAAAACATTCAGCAGCGCTTCACTATCCTCAAGGTATTATTGGGTGGCGTTACCTAAGTACGAAGAAACTAGTTACGGGGATATGTACTTCCTTAGTGGATTCGAACTGCGAATACAGAACTACATCGTCGAACAATGATAGCCCAGAATATCGACCATACAAAGATTACGAAATCGATTACCCAGACTGGTATATTCGTGGTGCTATTGGAAGCGAGCCTACTGACTTCTGGAAGTTCGTCTTTGCACAACTAAATGAGACACTTGCGGAGAGACATGACTGCGAAGAAGGTGATGTGCCACATGCTTGGAACGAAATAACAATAGAGAATGCAATCAAAAGTGCCAAAACAATGTATCACTTAAGCGAAATCGAATAACAGGATTCAAGATTTTCAGGTAGCATATACAGATTAATATATGTTCAGGTCAGAGTGGTTAACAAGTCACTTCATTCAGCGTCAAGTCTAGTCATAGTCAGTGATTTGACTGATTCCAGTCACGTTATCGACAAGAGTCACTGGATTGGGAAATAGGTAAAAGTTTCTTCACTTTAAACTTTATGGCACAAGTCATGACTCGTTGCCAAACTGGCTCAAAGAAAACGATTAATTAATTACACTGGACTTAACAAGACATTGATAAGATGTTCACTCTAAACTAACTGTGCTATGCCGACTCACACCTGTCTCCATAGAGGATCAAAACGTATTCATAACACGGTTAATAGAGAGAAAAAAACTAACTAGCCTAACATTTAGTACCGTTTTCACTTTATACGGCAGGAGAAACATATCTGTAGCGTCGTACTATCGCTTATGTAGTAGTTAAAATATTACTATAACAGCAGTCGAACAGCATCTTTTTGAAATGTACAAGAAAGTCGAGACATCAATTGATTGAGTAGCAGTGCCTTCGGAAAGGTCTTTGGAATGAAAGTAAGAACAATTTCTTCTTAGGTGCGGCGAATAGCAAGCCATATTTAGGAGGTGTGAATATTGTAGAGAGATGGAAATTCAAAAAAGGTGATGCACCAATGGGTTGGAATTACACTTTAACAGAGATTTCCATAAAAAAATTAAATCTAAAATTAAAATAAATATAAATTTGTTCTCAATCGAAAGGAAATTTAAATCACCAACATTGTAAAACTTTATGGGATTATAACAGTGTTAATATTGCCAATGGCGTAAATGTGTGTTTTATGTTTAAACAAGACTAAGTACAGCACTGCAAATATATTAATTTAGATTACACATTATAATGTAATTATTAAAATAACTTCCCTTCTGTTTTTGTTTATTTCGTTTTATATTAAAAATACTTATACTAGGTGAGATGTTATACAGCAAATCTAACTCTTTTCATTTATTTGAATGATCATTAAAATGTTATATTTTTTTCTCGACAAAGTGAATACACGTATCATTAAAGCATAACACATTCCTGCTTACTGAATAGTTTTCAACTTAAAAGTGATTGATAAATTACAAGTATACACGAATGCTTCATTTATAATCAATATTGGTCACATCTTCATGTTCAACATTTATTTTTGTTACTATTCATATAGGAGGTAATACGTTTTAAGTTTGATTATATAAAGCAGGCCATGTTCCTTGTTTAAGCGAGAACGGAACCAGTCAAACGATGGATGTATATTGTATTATTTGAGACAAGATTTTGCCTACAGGCAATTTTTTATCCTAAGTTGATCGATGTAAATACACTATTTTAAGTATTTTCTTGGAGGAAAATACCCAACGTCTTAAATAATGATATTTTTCTTGTTTGATATGATTACAGCTGCTTTAATTTCTGGGTAAAAGTTAATTATCATAGTGAAAATTATTGTCACTTTACAAGCAGTGGAGCTATTTTTTGTTTGACTGCGTTTACAATATGGAGCAGCTTTGCAATGAAGATTAGAATATATTTGGCCAATATGATGTACTAAACATGCTAGTTGTTATGTTATTTTATTAGAATTACACTGAAAAGACGAATGGTTGTCTATTATTATACCAAATGTGATTGTATGAATCCATAGCAGTTGTTCTCGTTTTTAGGAAAACAATATTTGGCGTTTGAATAATATATATCTTGTTTTGTATTAATGACCTTGTTACAGGTACAAAGTACAGCACAGCTGATGTAAACAAAATATTTGTAAATATTAACAAAGCGCTTCGATAAATCAAATCAGGTTGTCATGGCTACATATATTACTGGGAAAGCAACCAGAGGTTTTACATACTGCAACAATACAATACACATATTCATGTGTGTATGTGTAGGTGGATTGGTTGTTTCGGGAAGGGGACTTATGTGTCTATTATTGGCGTAGAGTTTTGTATTGCTTCTTTATTTTTATTTTCTTGCTTGTATTTTCCACTCAAGGTGTTTTCCAATTGTTACGCTCTCTAAAGTTTGAGTTTCTTCCATTCATTGGATAAATTCCACTTGTCTTAAATACTCTTTGTACTTTGTGTTAACACGAATAAATCAATGAGAGAAATAAAAGCTTACGCACTTTAATCGTTTTCTTTTAACACAAGTCTGCTCTTACTCCATCTGTCCACAAAAGATTACTTCGTCATTCTTAATTTCTTATTTGAAGTGGAATTTTAAAATAATAATAATGAATATGACGATGACGATGACGTCGACGACGACGATGATGATGGCGATAATGATAACATTGTTAGCCTCTTTCTGTGTTTTAGTACTGTACGTTTCGATTATTTATAATTAACTAGCTTGTAAATGAGGTCAATTCCTTTAATAAGTTTAGTGGCGAAGTCAGATGAATAGGACAGAGGAGGGGGAGAGTAAAACTTATATAAAGTGTCACGTATGTGAAGTCGTTGGCAAGATTTAGATGTAGTTAATATGATGGCATGATTGCCGAATATTGAATTGAAGCCCTCTTACCGAAACAAACAATTCTCAAACGAGAGTGGAATCCCTCCCTTATACCCCTCCCTACAACAGATGTAAGACAATTTTCTTGCCCCTCCCCCTCACCCCAGAATCCAAAGTCCAAATTGAGACCTAAGTTAGTTTAGCGACCTAACCATGTATTGAGATCAAATAAGAGGGATCCCCATCCCAAAGGTAAACACAATATTTCAAAAAAACATCAGAAAATAAATATATAACACGCACAAAAGGTCCAAGCGCTCTCCATTTTCACAGGGATTTCTGTTTGGACGCTCATAGATGATGAGTAAGGTCATCTGGAAATGTTGTAATCATAGATAATTTCCAGAAGTTTATTGTGTGGTTCGTGATTCAGTTTGCAAGTTTGGCTTGTTATGTTTGTGGTGTGATGGATTTATTGTATTTAATCTTTTTACGCTTTAGGCCATGGTGAGCCTTGCTATGAGTACGGAACAGAAATGTGTAATGTTAATTCAGGGATCGAGCTGTCAGTGCCTATCTTGATTATGGATTTATCCTTGGTTACATTGACTTCGTCTTGTTTTGTGTTGTATGTATTAGTTATGTGGTATATGTTCATGTCTCAGATTCGTTGTAACAGTCTTTGCTAAAATTAATACAGTAGACCGTCAGCTTCCCTGGTACAGGTGGAATCAATGGTGACGATCGGGTAAGACTGGTTAAGAGCTCGGGCGTCAATCATTGTGAGACAGGGACACGTCATATCCTTACTCCCGATGACATTTACGGATTTCATTTATAGCGTTAATTAAATGAGGAACTGCTCCCATACACCGCTGGGGCTATCTGCTAAGACAGCAGATAATGAAAGCCCGCAGTATTCGCTAATCTCCTTTTCAGACTCTAGTGGTGCCCGCAAGCAAAGACGCGACTTAGGAATGTGAACGATAACAGTGGTGTGTTTATGGGTACGCGCGCGCTGTCTGTAGATTTAACCGCAAAAGGTGACAGTTTGAGTGATGTTTTGCTTTGCGATCGGTGTCGTGAGTGAGCAGATATGATTTCGGTATCGAGTGTGAAGACGGTAAGTAACTTCCAAAGTAATTTACAGATGCCACGCCATTAGCCCAGGAACAGTAAATTTAGGGTAACATTAGACTAGTAAGTTAAAAATAGCCCATATAAGAGGAATGTACAGGTTGTCACTGTCTTCAGAGAGAATTAAGCTGAAGCTAGCCTTTACTCCAGCCGTAAAAATTATGTTTGGTGACGTTGATCCCTGACCCTCCGGCCAGCTCCATAGAAGCAAAGAGGACTTTCAGCATCCTCGGACGTATGAAGACATAGCGTCGAAGCACCAGGAGTCATGTCAGGCTAAACCATTTGATGATTAGTCTCATTTCATAGTGAGCGTCTGGCACACACAAGCATCATATAAATAGCAGATAAACTCATCACTAATTCCAGACGCCGCGATTTTGGAAGATTCAAGTAAGAAGAGATAGCGTGAATGTGTTCATATAACCATTATAGTTTTTGATGTACTTGTAATTCTATGTGTGTGCGCAAATGTTGTTGACGTCTGAATAACAAGACGATGTTATTGTTATGTGCAAAGTTTAAGAATGATTCCGATATTTTTTTCAATTTCAATTGTTTTAATGATAAAGGCACTAAGTTACACCCGGGTGTTAAATAGTTAAGTCTTTCTTAATTTAATTTTAATCACTTGTTAGATAAAGGCTTTGCGTCAAGGCGATCGTGATGTCCGCTACGCTTACACTCCGTCAATTTTATCCTTGGTGAGTCATTTATGTCCTCCCTACCCCACGTTTTCAATTGGGATTGACGTCTCTCAAATTGCAGTTTACTGTTTGCGTGTTTATCATTCAGAACAAAAGGGGTAACATTGTTGCTCATATTAAAAGAACATTACTTGTCCTAAATAAATCGCAGATTAATATCTTAAATACATCGGTTCTTACATTATAGTCCTTACACAATGAAAAAGGAAGCAGACAATCGGTCTGAAAGAATGTCCAGAACGTATGAGCATAAGTGACGTTTTAATATATATATTTAATGAATGATTCTTTCTTTCCTTTTTTTTAATTAAAAGTTAGAAAAGTGTCCAGTGGAATAGAGGCGTTGGAAACAGCTTCCCTCCTTTTAATCTAGTGAACTGTAAACCAATATATTTTTTAATCAATTAAATATAAAGACCATGGGTCGTTTCAATATTATGTTCGTCTTATGATGAATTATCTTCATAACGAGAATGGCGAATTTCGAATTTTAGAAATTATGATTATAAAACATTCTCTTAGTTTAAGTTTGTATTTAGAAAAGCTTCGTCTACATAAAAGTCACCTGTTGCTCATCAATGTCAAGTATAAAAACGATCAGCGATCGCCTCCAGGGTTACCCAGTAAGAATACGGTCAATTTAATAAAACAATATACTTCTAATTTGCGAGATAATTTAAAACTCTTCAAGAAGGTTCGCTCTACAAATTAACCTACCTATATAGCAAAGTATTTAAGATTCAAACAGATCTTAAGTGGTTTACCATGAGAAAAGATGTTATACAGTTATTATCCAAAAAAAGACTACTTTAAAAGCTCTTTTTTGGTTGGGGGGGGGGGGAGCAACAACACTTAATAAGCTTAAGTTTCCTGTCTAAACTTATCCATTTTAGCACCGTGAGACATATCCATTTAGTATACGTTATGATCCTTTATTGTCAGGAATGCAAAATCAATTTCGATTGCAATAATAAAAATAATCTGTGGTCACTGCAGAAGCCAGGCAGATCTCACCAATGATTATATAGGTAATTATACTCCACAAACTTGATCAACCGATTCAAACAGAGATAACAGTAACTGCTGTGACTCTTAAAGTTTTGTACCAGAGTAAAAACTGGATCGTGCTGATAAATCGGTTACATCGGTAGTATGTGCAATTGGGATTTCAGAAAGAACTTAGGATATGAGTAATCCCAACAAGTGCATTAAACTGGATTTGTTGGGATTACACAACTAGTAGTTAGAATTCACATTTTTTGCTATTTAAGTAGCATGACATCACGCACTAGTATGACTACAGACGAGAACAAGAACGAACACGGACTATATGTCTGTACATCACACTGTCACTTTCAATATCACCCGTTACCCTAGCACTATTGATGCAAACATGTGATGTCTTTGTTATATTTTGGAAGCTTACCTCCTCATACGCATAGAATAGTATATCGGGTGATTCCAACCAGTACGGATGCCGCTATTTATATCCTAGTGTTCAAATATACACATACACTAGCATATAATGTAACATCCGTGTTCTGTGGAAGAGTTTCGCTAAATCTCAATGACAACTTTGAACACGTGTTGCTCCTAATTAATCAAATCGGAAACATTAATTTATATGGAATAATATAATAATGTTTATACTGAAACATTTGGGAGTGATTGTCCTTCTAATTGTGGAAGCAGCACTGCGGTCGCAGCGCTGTTGCATGCTTTAATTTATGACGTTATTAGCTTGTTGTGTTTGCAGTTGTGCGATATTTATAAAGAGCTGATATCATGGAACACTTCAAAAGCGCCTTGAAAGAGAAACGTTTTGAGCTGTTTCTTGTGTGTGGCAATGTCTGAGTTCATATATTGCCTGGAATTCCACAAACGAGGGCCAATTCTAGAAAATGCACGACCACCGTATCAATTGAATTTGAAGCGAGGCTCAAAATAAGAAGATTAGCATGTTGAGAGCGGAGATAACGAGTTGGTTTGAAAGAGGGGAAAAGATCACACAAATATTGAGCTGTTTGCCCAATCAGGAAACCTAGGATATGTGCACAGAAAGGTATGAGGCAGTGTAGTTAATTGGTCATTGCACGTTATTAAAGCTATCTTGGTGGCAATAGCAACGGTTGCCAAGGTAACATTTAATGTTCCTGAGTGATGAGTGTCATAATTCATAGGGTGACTGAGAGTGATTGAATATCTTTATCTTTGAGAGGAGTAAAACGCTATGATAAGTGTGTATATGTGTGTAGGCCTGAACATTGGCTTCAATACTTTGTTAAGTTATGACGTCATATGATCAAACGCAGAGATCAAAGGTCAAACAAATAAAAACAACATTTTGGTACAGGGCCGGTGGATAAGATTGGTAGGTATGCGCCTAGGCATAGGTTGTAGTGAATGTACGACTTATGACGTCACACGGTCAAAATCAACGATCAACTGTCAATCGTGTGTAGAGTTGCTATCTAGGACATTATATGAGAGTTTCTTATTCTCTAAGAGGCGAGTGATATAATTGTTATCATTCAGATGATTTAATTGACTTTGAACCAAATGAACGCTACATATGATAATATTCTTATGTTGCCCTACCTCAACCAGTGACGACCCTACGCAGGGATATGGAAACTCAGCCCATCCATTCCAGCCGGCAAGAATTTGGAATACCCCCCCCCCCCCCCCCACCCCCCCCCCCCCCCCCCCCCAACAAACACCCACCAACACCCACCCACAGATTATTTATAATAATATCGATCCAAGCACAATAGTGAGGTATAAAATATTATTTTTATACTCGCCACTGAAAAACCCCAGAACGTTGTGTCGAGACTCGAGCGCTTTTTTTTTAACTTTTTGTAGAATATGAAGGTTTTTTGGTTTGCCGTAGTTTATTGGAATGAGGATGCTAATGTCTTCTTTAATTCTGCAAGAAACTAATGTTTTTATCTTGTTTTGAAGGTCAAATGTGTTTCTATTTGCCTGTTTACTTAGCAGGAAGCGATGCCAAAATTCTTGCTTGTAAAGACATATGTATGTAACGTTGCTCGAAAACAAAAATGCACGCAGTAAATTCATTCTTAATACAGTACAACAAAATCAAACATGACAGTTGAGGAAAATCCATGGGTGTAAACAAAATATGATTTCTTCTACAATTAGAAACGCAACGAGCATGAGTTAGAGTTTACATGTATTGCTATTTAAGTAACATGACGTCAAACATATTATGAGTACAGAAGAGTACAAGAACGAACACGGACTATATGTCTGTACATCACACTTATTATTCCCAGTCTTTTCGACTTCGACATTTTAGATGGTCACCAAAGCATTAAATATTTATTCAATTGACCCATGACCCTCCATAACTCTTTATGATAATCATTCCACATATGCCCTGCTGCACCACACACAACTACTTTACATGTAGTTCTTAATCATCGTACATCGTTATAAACAATATTTATGAAAATTTCTTCCTTAACTTTGCACTTATTTGGCAATTTTTGCCGTTGTCCTTTGGATAATCATAATATTGAATAACAAAACAACAATTACAATACTTATTATTGTACAGTAATGGTATACTTGTACACTGTACACTTGTGTATCGGTACTGTATATATACTTGAATATTGCATAATGTACACTGTTTACTTGTATACTGCATACTGTATACTTGTAAAGGTCTACTGTATACAGTACCGAACACACTGAAATCATGTGTCATACATTTGTCCGTAACCCTACCACTATCGATACATACACATGATGTCTTCATTATGTATTGGAAGCTTCCTTCCTCATACGCAAAAATAGTATATCGGGTTTTTCCAACCAGTACGGATGCCGCTATTGATTTCTCATTGTTAATATTTCAACAAATATTAAAGTAAAAACCGGACTTTCAAATAATATTGAATTACGTTTCAAATCATTTGTTCTGCGAATAAGGTTTTCTAACTTCACTCATTGTCTGGCATTGTTTTTTCATAGTGAAAAGGGATGCTAACTTTTAAAATGCTCTGTAAATTCATTCGTGAGAAAAGTCCATCTAGTCATTTACATCGGTTGTGCCTCAAAATAATTGTCAATCCAGTTGAGATGTGCAGTTCAGAATTGGTGAGAAAACGAGGTTATGTTCAACTAAATAAACCTCCAGGAGAGCATGGTCTAGTAAGGTCAGAAAGATTTGAGGAAAGAAGGTAAAAAAGAGTATTCTAAATCTAAGCTAAATCTAAGCTAAGCCCGTTTCATCACTGTATGGTATTGTGTGTTACTTCATGCTGTTATGTTAAGTCTTCACGGTTATCGTGACTTAGTGATTGGTTTTAGATATTTGCCCTCAAATCTTGAGTGAGCTTACACATTTTAGTGAGCAAGCTATCACCCGCAAAACATATGATATATGCTTGTATTTCTGTACTGGAAAATATAATTTAGAGTTTTCAAATATACACTCTAACATGTAATGTAACATGAATGTTCTATGGAAGAGTTTCGTTAAATCTCAGTGACCGTTTAGAACTGGTGTTGCTCCTTATTTATCCAATCGGATACATTGTTTCAATATGAGATAATATAATCATGTTTATGCTAAAATATTTTGGAGTGATTGACATTCTAATGGTAGAAACAGCTCTGCGATCGCAACAATGTGGCATGCTACACTGTATGAATTTATAACCTTGTTGTGTTGGCAGCTGTGCAGTAATATTGATAACATAAACGTCATTTGCCGGGGACAATGTATTACGAAATGATTCAACATTACTTTTGGCGAAAACAGTAATTTTCGGGAGGGTGATAGTCAAATCAGGACCTCCAAATGATATTGAATTACGTTTCAACCCATTTGTCCTGCGATAAGGTTTTTAAGTGCACCCATTGCCTGAAATTGTTTATTAAGAGTGAAAAAGGGGGATACTAGCCTTTTATCTTCAGATAATGGCATTTACAATGCTCTGTATATTCATTCGTGAGAAAAGTCCAACTAGTCATTTTCATCGGTTGTTCTTTGAAAAATTGTTAATCCAGTGTTAATGTGCAGTTCAGAATTGGTGAGAAAACGAGGTTATGTAAAACTAACTGGACCTCCAGGACAGCATGGCCAATTTCTAGTGAATTCAGAAAGATTTGAGGAAAGAAGGTAAGAAAGGGTACTCTAAACCTAAGCTAAATCTAAGCTAAGCCCGTTTCATCACTGTATGGTATTGTGTGTTACTTCATGCTGTTATGTTAAGTCTTCACGGTTATCGTGAGTTAGTGATTGGTTTTAGATATTTGCCTTCAAATCTTGATGAGCTTACACATTTTAGTGAGCAAGCTATCACCCGCAAAACATATGATATATGCTTGTATTTCTGTACTGGAAAATATAATTTAGAGTTTTCAATTATACACTCTAACATGAAATGTAACATGAATGTACTATGGAAGAGTTTCGTTAAATATCAGTGACCGTTTAGAACTGGTGTTGCTCCTAATTAATCCAATCGGATACATTGTTTTAATATGAGATAATATAATCATGTATATGCTAAAATATTTTGGAGTGATTGACCTTCTAATGGTAGAAACAGCTCTGCGATCGCAACAATGTGGCATGCTACACTTTATGACTTTATTACCTTGTTGTGTTTGCAGTTGTGCAGTAATATTGACTACATCAACGTCATTTGCCGGGGACATGTATTACGAAATGATTCAACATTACTTTTGGCGAAAACAGTAATGTTCGGGAGGGTGATAGTCAAATCAGGACCTCCAAATAACCTGCATGTTCTGTGGATGAGTTTCTTAAATTTTCAATGAAAACTTTGAACTGGTGTTGCTACAAATTAATACAATCGGATACATTGGGGTGGGGTTGGGGGGAGGGAGGATTTCATATGGAATAATATCAACATGC
>KN882923.1:123550-160822 GCA_000934455.1 Apostichopus parvimensis
ACTTGGTCATTGCACATTATTAAAGCTGTCTTAGTGGCAATAGTAACGGTTGCCATGGTAACATTTATTAATCCTGAGTAGTGGGTGCATTAAGTCAACCATGATAGGGTGACTGAGAGTGATATACTCTCTTTATCTGGGAAAGAAGTTCAAAGCTGTCCGTGTATTTCTATGATGTTGGTGTTTGTGTGTGCAAGTCTGAACATTGGCTTCAAAACTTGGATAAGTTAGGACGTCATATGATCAAATCTCAGATATGAAAGGTCAAACGACCAAAGAACAACATTTTGCCACAGGGCCGGTGGATAGGATTGGTAGGTATGCGCCTTGGCATGGGTTGAAGTGAACGCGCGACTTATGACATCATATGGTCAAGATCAAAGATCAACTATCAAATAATCAATAAAAGGACGTGTTACTGTCTTCTTTAATTCTGAAAGAAACTAATGTTTCTTTTTTGGAGGTCAATTTTTTTTTCTATTGGCCTGTTTTAATTAGCAGGAAGCGATACCAAGATGCTTGTATAAGATTTGTAGAGGTGATTTTTAAGGCATATATATGTAACGTTGCTAGAAAACGAAAATAAACGCAGTAAATTCATTCTTAATAAAGTACAACAAAATCAAACATGACAGTTGAGGAAAAGCCATGGGTGTGAACAAAATATGATTATTCCTTGTACAAGTAAGTACGCAACGAGCATTAGTTAGAGTTCACATTTATTGCTATTTAAGTAACATGACGTCAAGCACTATTATGAGTACAGAAGAGTACAGGAACGAACACCGACTAAATGTCTGTATATCACACTTATTATCCCCAGTCTTTTCGACTTCGATACTTTAGATGGTCACCAAAGCATCAAATATGTATTCAATTGACCCATGAGCCTCCATAACTCTTTATGATAATCATTCCGCGTATTCCCTGCCGCACTACATACAACTACTTTACATGTAGTTCTTAATCATTGTACATCGTTATAAAAAAAAAATATGAAAATATCGATTGTCAATTTATCACCCACGTAAAACATTGCACTTTTTTTGGCAAATTTTTGCCTTTTTCCTATAAAAAGTCATAATATTGAATAACAAAAAAAACAAGTACAATACCGTATGATTGTACAGTGACTGTATACTTGTATACTATATACTTGTAAACTTGTATAATTGCTTGTATATACTGTATAATAGCAAACTTGTATAGGCCTGCTGTATATTGTACCGTACACACTGAAATCAATAAGAAATAAATTATTCCGTTAACCTCCCACTTTCGATGCGAACATGTGATGTCTTTGTTATCTTTTTGAAGCTTACTTCCTCATACGTAATAATAGTATATCGGGTTTTCCCAAACAAGAACGAAGCCCCCAAGGAAAACCCAAATTAAAAATTTAACAAAAAATAAAGGCAAAACAAAACTTCAAAAAAAAATCAAATAACGTTCAAACCAATTGGCCCGCCAAAAAGGGGTTAAAGAAAACCAATGCCCGAAAATGGTTAATAAAAAGGAAAAAAGGGGATACTAGTTGTTTATCTTCAGAGAATGGCATTTACAATGCTCTGTATATTCATTCGTGAGAAAAGTCTAACAAGTCATTTACATCGGCTGTTCTTTAAAAAACTATTAATCCAGGTTAAAGGTTTTTCCGTTACCCTTCCACTTTCGATGCGAACATGTGATGTCTTTGTTATCTTTTTGAAGCTTACTTCCTCATACGCAATAATAGTATATCGGGTTTTCTCCAACCAGTACGGATGCCGCTATGTATATCCTAATTTAACTTTTTAGAGAATGATAATGTCAAACCAGACCTTCAAATAATATTGAATAACGTTTCAAGCCATTTGTCCTGCGATGAGGTGTTTAAGTACACCCATTGCCTGAAATTGTTTATTAAGAGTGAAAAAGTGGATACTAGCTTTTTATCTTCAGATAATGGCATTTACAATGCTCTGTATATTCATTCGTGAGAAAAGTCGAGCTAGTCATTTACATAGGCTGTTCTTTAAAAAATTGTTAAACCAGTTTAAATGTGCAGTTCAGAATTGGTGAGAAAACGATGTTATGTAAAACTAAATAGACCTCCAGGACAGCATGGCCAATTTCTAGTGAATTCAGAAAGATTTGAGGAAAGAAGGTAAGAAAGGGTACTCTAAACCTAAGCTAAATCTAAGCTAATGTTACTGTTATACCACTGTATGGTATTGTGTAGTACTTCATGCTGGTATGCTAAGTCTTCACGGTTATCGTTAGTTAGTGATTGGTTTTAGATATTTGCCCTCAAATCTTGGTGAGCTTACACATTTTAGTGAGCAAGCTATCACCCGCAAAACATATGATATATGCTTGTATTTCTGTACTGGAAAATATAATTTAGAGTTTTCAAATATACACTCTAACATAAAATGTAACATAAATGTTCTATGGAAGAGTTTCGTTAAATCTCAGTGACCGTTTAGAACTGGTGTTGCTTGTTATTAATCCAATCGGATACATTGTTTTAATATGAGATAATATAATCATGTTTATGCTAAAATATTTTGAAGTGATTGACCTTCTAATGGTAGAAACAGCTCTGCGATCGCAACAATGTGGCATGCTACACTGTATGAATTTATAACTTTGCTGTGTTTGCAGCTGTGCAGTAAGACTGATAACATACACGTCATCTGCCGGGGACAATGTATTACGAAATTATTCAACATTACTTTTGGCGAAAACAGTAATGTTCGGGAGGGTGATAGCCAAATCAGGAAACCACCGTTATGTACAACTTAGGAATAACATTTTGGATATTAAAAGCAAATCAGAATGGAAAAATGGGAAAAATTGCACAACTCTTGTGTAGAATACCAGACTCTGCATGTCAAAGCCAAAGTCAACATCTGAGGCAATCAATTCTTGTCCGACACTAATACTTGCATGGTTGGGGAGAGGTAACTGTGCTGGTTGGACTAAAGATGCAATCCTAAGAATGGAGGGGGACATGAACACTACTCATGGCGTCATGGAGACCTTATGGCTCTTTGAATAACTTGGAGCAGAATAAAGCCTTAATTCATTGACTCGTTTATAGGCGATTTGTGTTCTGATCTATTACCAAAAAAAAAAACGGAAATCGAAACACTGACAATGACATCCGTTGGGGATGATCGTTTTCATAGAGTCGGAAATAATTCTCATCAAGGACGACCTCATAGGGTCATCGTCAAATTCACAACGTATGGGACCAGAAACGACTGAATTAAAACTAGAGGTGCTCAGGGACAGTTATCAAAGACGATTTAAGATGTGCAAACCAACTGCTGCTCCAATAAACAAACAACAACCCTGCCAGTAAAATAGCTAGGACCAAGAATGGAAAAATATTCGCCATACGAAGAAAAGACAAAGATGATATCATTGTCAGAATAAGGAATATCAGTGACGTGCAAATTCTATGAAATTACAAATTGTGATGCATAACCACCATATTGCTTTAATGAACGCCGACTTCTATCGCTAATTATCTTACACTTGGCTTTCCTTTGTGTACTGTGCCCTTGATCCAGGTTTCCTTTCCACCCTTTCATGATCGCTAAATATCTCACACTTGGTATTCCTTTGTGAAGCACTGTCCTTTAATCCAGGGTTTCTTTTTCCCCGTTTCACGTTTGCTAAATATCTCACGCGAGGTATTCCTTTGTGTAGTATTATTCTTGAGTCTAAGTTTCTCTCCCCCCTAACGGTATCGATAAACCGATTCACACAGCGATTACAGTAACAAATGTTATCTAAAATTTGTATGCCACAGTAAACACTGAAACGTGCTGATAAATATGATAAATCGGTAGCATGTGTTATTAGGTTTACAGTAAGAATTGAGGACATGTGTCATCCCAACAAATGCATCAAACTGGATTTGTTGGAAAGACACATATTCTCAGTTGTTACTGCAATCCTAATAGCACATGCTACTGATGTAAATCACGATTCGGTTTTTACGAAACTTTAAGATTTAAAGTAGCTACTGTGTTCTTCGTGTGTATCGGGTGCATCGCTAAGTATCTCAGACTTTTTGTAGTATTGTTCTTTAATACAGGTTTCTTTTTATGATTCCCTTTCTCCCATCCTTTGTGTAGTTAACAAATCTCTTGATCTACAAGCACGACTTGTATAAACAAAATAAGGTAAGTTACGTAGTACTTGTGTAAAAGTAGGCTATTCAAAGCTAGCACCTTGCGTTGTCACTTCACTGCATGTCTTGCGTACCAGCCACTATTTCTACTATGGAAATTGGAATCCTATTCATAGTTTCTTCCCTTTCTACTTTTTTCTTGTTTTTCACTTGTATTTTTGTTTCTATATCATAGAGGTTGTACATCAACTCAATACTCGCGCTAAACTTCTTTATTCCTTAAAATTATTAAATCTTGAACAATAGTATATTAAGTTCGATCATATGACTCCCGAAACTCATGATGAGTTGCGATTAATCCAGGCATGCTCTTGCTATACGAGTGGCGATTGTAAACAACGTTTCACTGATTCTGCAAAAAATGAATAATCAGTATTACATGTGAACTCAAGAAGCCTAATTAAGAATTACGTTGCTTGAATTAATCTTTTAATCACACTTGAAAACCATGAGTTTAATTTTACACAGTAATCATATTGGCTATCTGGTCTGATCTGTGTCGGTGTAACCATTAAACTTTAATATGCTTAACGTTTGTCACATGCTTTTGTTTCAGGTATATTTGTATATCTAAGGATGGGTTTAGCCAAAAGCAGTCATCACAAGCATGATGAATGGGAAACAGCAAAGACAACAGGTTGGTTAGAAAATAAACTTTACATAGATATGCATAAACTAAGTTACTTCTTTTTGTTGGTCTATATTTTTCAACTTCAGTAATATCTACCTCAATCCACCTAACTTTTTATTTTTAATATCATAACAAATATCCAAGGTATCGACAATTATATTTATAGTTAAATTCATAGGTTGTATGACTAACAACGAGACACAATAATGTCCGAAGTAGTTTTATAACATTTGCAAAGCATAGCACAGTGAGTATAGATGTATTGGTGATAAAGTATCAATAGAAAATTGTAAACTCTCTCTGAGCATAATATAAATTTTACAGTTGTAAACTTTAAAACTACATACATACTTAGACAAACACATTTAAATAATATGTTATTCTTACAGAATTTGGCAAATTACAATTGGACATATCTACTCATTTAACTTTGACTGATGTCCGTGCCCTGATGACTGTTTTTCGGTTCGGGCGGGCTGAGTTTGACAAAGTTACTCGAGACAATGATCCCAGCATCATGCTTATAAGGATGTTGGATGAAAAAGATATCATCACCACAAAAGATATATCCCGTCTTGTCTCTGCTCTCGAAGACGCTGGTCTGATTCTCATCAAGTCACACGTGGTTCAATTATATGAGGAGTATAAAGCTGGAGGATTATGCGGTAAATTCAATATTTTGATATTTCAATCAGCTGAGTTCACGATTTCTTTTTTATTATATTTTATATATAAAAGGAGGTTGGACTGACCTTTCGAACCTAGCAGGATCTACTACAAAGGCTAAAAATCACAGTAACAGAAGGGACAAATACACGCACAGAATACATACAGGTTAATGTACATAATGAACACAAAGAGATAGATGTAAGTAGACTAGTAGACTAGGGATGTCCAGGATTATTAGACAAGGGATGGAGAGAAAACTGTTGTCTGATGATCGCCGCACACTGCAGGCGTGAAAGTCGAGTAATTCCATGCTGTAAGTTACCGTATAGGTATACTATATATATAGGGATGTCCAGGATTATTAGACAAGGGTCGGAGAGAAAACTGTTGTCTGATGATCGCCGCACACTGCAGGCGTGAAAGTCGAGTAATTCCATGCTGTAAGTTACCGTATAGGTATACTATATATATATTTATATATATGTATATATCTTGTAGCCGGCCAAAAACACAGCGACCAGGAAAAATTATATTTTTAGGTCTGGGCAAATTACAAGTGGCGGTTAACTCTGAGATCGGGGACCACTTGATAATGCGGAACGCTCACACAAAATAATCATAATAAGGAAAAGTGGTGTGTTTACTTTGTACATGGATATTGTATGAAAAACAATGGGGTCACGTAAAATTAAAGAAAAATGTTAAATTATATATAGAGCTCTTACATTTTAATAAGGAATCAACTGAATTTACTAAAATTTACTTAAATAAAATACTTAACAGTCTCAACGAAATAAAAACAAATCGCGGCGCGGGTCGATCAAATACAGCCGAAAACAAAAATTGTCCCTTAGGGATATTTCCGCGGCAGTTCGCTTAGTAGGGTAGGTCTCTGAGGTAGTGTGGCTCTCTGGCCGGCTCACGACTCGGGGAAACCAACCTCTTGGGGCGTTTCAGTCTTTGTCTCTAGGAAGGGCTGTTCATCACTGGGGATGGAAAAATTAGCACAACGGTCAGTTCAACAAAGAACGGGGTTGCAAGATATCAATACAGGATGAGATGAGATGGTGATCCGTATACTGTTATGAACAATCAACTCTCCATGTGTAAAACAGTTCCAGGTGTTTACTAAAATGAAATCTTCAGTGTTAAACAGCTCCAGGTATTTACTTAGTTACTTTTAATTACAGGATAAAACCTCCATGGGAAATAGTTCCAAGTGTTACTTAACTGTGAATTAAATTAATATAGATCCTCTACTCTAACTCCATTGTTACTCTAAGAAAATGTGTTAACCTCGTGCCCAACCATGTCAAACTTAATCCCTCCTCTCTTCTCTTCTGAAAGGAAATAATCAAATGAATAAAAACAAAAGTAGGAAAATGAAAGAAAATCATAAATATACACAGCAACAAAACATTAACCAGGTTATGCTCTGGTTTAACTTTCCCCTTGCCACTGGAAATGGCTCCTGACATGTCACATTAAAACAAATCTTTACCATCTGTGACTTTTAAAAAAGCTTAAATTGACAACAAAAACGCACATATTTTGACATACTGAACTAAATGATATTCAACTATCCAGACCTATGCACTCACTTCATATCTGTTTCCATTTCACCAAGCCAAGGGAACATTTGGTGCAAATAAAATACTTTTTAGTTTGTAACAAATCAATTCATGACACTCGAAGATAGTGTGAGCGTAAACTTTGCAAGTGTAAACTATGTGGCAACACGTTAATTACCCTTGCACTAAAAAGGATTGTATTTTAACCATAGTATTCACTGTTTCAATCAAGGAAACAATTTTTTCCTAGCGTTCTTTTCCCAGGAGGGGGTAGTAACCTTGGATTGGTTCAATATGTGAGCATATGACACACCTTTGCGTCGTGCTGCCAATATTGCTTGTCGTACTCGTGATAAGCTGGGTTGCACTTATTCTTTGAGGATCGGGGTACCGGTGTAGGCTTTGTCTATGTCGGTGGGGTGACAGCTTCTGGTTCCACTGGGATTCTTCTCTCTTCCAAACTAGCGTCATGTTCCGCCTCTTCCAATATATCACACGGAGTAGTCACTTCTTGTTCTTTAATATTCTAGGAACGACCTCGGCAGGAGGTTAGCATGCTCTTGACATGCCTTGTTACAACTGCATACCAGGATGGCTGATCATCTGTATCACTATCCTCTGTAACGTCAACTAAAGGGTTTCTCGTTGTTACTTTGTCTTGGTCTTGGACTGGTTTCTGTTGGTTTTTTGGGGCATCAGATCTACTCATCGATTCCTGAATAGGTAACAGTAGGTTTCTGTGCAAAGTACGCCTGTTTCGTCTCCCAAACTCTTGCTCTACCACATATACAGGTATGTTGTGTTTTGTAGGTAGTTTGTGTTTACCTCTGAGTTGCACATTTCTCACTATCACGCTGCCATCTATTCATGTTCATTTCCTTTAGCCTCGGAGTAATATACATCTTTTTTTGTGCTGCGCTCTTTCTTTGGAGTGTTGTGAAGCTAGTTGGTGCGCAAGTTCTAGTTTTCCTCGTAGTTGCTCTGCTTGAGTGTTTAGTAGCTTTGTAAGCATGGTATAGTGGAGCTTCAAACTCTTTCCAATTTGCTTTTTTTCTCTTCAAATAGGGTACCTAACATGTCAGGAAGGGTGCGGTTAAATCTCTTTCAGATTGGGTTGCCTTGATGATGATAGGGTGTTGTCCTTCACTGTCTTATTCCTGCAATCTCACAAAGATGTTGGATTATTTCACTCTCAAAATTACGGCCTTGGTCAGAATATAATCGGGTTGGTAAACCATAATGCACAAAAACATGATCAAAGAGGACGGGTACTGTTGTACGAGCCGTCTGGTCTCTTGTGGGGAATGCCTGAGCATACTTCGTAAAGTGATCTGTTAGTACCAGAATGTTATTTTACCCTCCCTTTGATTGCTCAAAGGATATATAGTCCATGCATGCCAGCTCCATTGGGGAAGATGTGTGGATGTTAAACCAGCTTAGCAACACCTCCGGAATTCTCATGTGTCTTGCGACGGATACTTTTACCAAATGAGTTAATGTAGTCGCTCACATCACCTATCATCTGTGGCCAGAAATACCTTTCTCTAGGTAGCGCTAATGTCCTCTCTTGACCCATATGTCCTATTTCATCGTGCAGTCCAGCCAAAGCCTGGCCTCTATACAGTGGAGGTAGGATGGGCTGATACACATTCTTTTCCTGGGGGTCGTTATATCATTTGTACAACACTCCATCTTTAAAAGAAATGTATCCCAATGTCTGAGTAATTGTTTAACACTAGGGGTTTCTGCTAAGTATAGTCTTCTATTGTAGGTGGGGAGAGGGACCTTTCTCTAGGCATTGCATTAATCTGTCAATTTTGCCATAAATGGGGGTCGCTGCTCATCAGAGACTGGGCTTTATTAAAGTCAGTATCAGTAATACCGTTACATTCCATATCTAATCAGTTTAGGAGCACAGGGTGTCTGTCATGGGGAGTGGGTTCACTCCAACAATGCCCTTCGATAGCAAATGAACTTTACAGATTACTTGTATTATGTCCCCATTTATTTTGTGGGGGTTGTCGGGGTAGGGTCTAAAGGTTAGTCCATCTACATATCCATTCCTCTTGCCTGGCCGATATTGAAGGTCATAACTGTAGGTGGATATGACTGCCAACCAACAATGTCCTGTGGCATCTAGTTTAGCTGTTGTAATTACATAGGTAAGAGTGTTGTTATCTGTAAGGACAGCAAATTGACGACCGTGAATGTACTTCTCAGTCACAGCCCACTTCAAAGAGAAGGAATTCCAGTTTGTGTGCAGAGTAGTGCGCTTCACCCTTCCTTAGACCTTTGCTCGCATATGTTGCAACCGTCTCTTTCCCATATTTCTGTTGTTGTAATGCTGCCCCTAGCCCCAGCCTACTGGTCATCAATGTATAAGATGAAGGCTTAGAGAAATCGGTAAAGGCAAGGATTGGGGAGTGATGATAGTGCCTTTACCAGTGTCACGAATGTAGCTTGGCACTCAGTGGTCCAATTCTAGGAGGGATTCTTTCTCTGCCATGTGGGGTGGGGTCCTACTGAGAGGTCATGTAAGGGTTTTGCCATCTTTGAACATTCCATTGAAAAATCTACGGTAAAAACCGAATGATGTCGTGAAGGCTGTTTTGTACTTTTCTTTCTCTTCTAACTCAATCTGCCAGTATCCACTTTTGAGATCTAGGGAAGAAAACCACTTAGCACCTGCCATGGCATCCAGACTCTCTTCGATACGAGGTAGAGCGTACGCGTATTTAATTGTCGTGGCGTTCAAGTTAACATAGTCTAAGCAAAATCGAGGGGTTGCGTTCTTTCTTTGTCACTAAAACTACAAAGAAAGCAAACGGGATGCAGGAGGGTCGAATAATATCACCATCTACCATGTCCTTCAACAATGTTCGGAACTCCAGATACTCAGCTGCGGGTATTTGCCGGAGTCTCTCCTTAACGGGGTTTGGTCGCTTAGGGAATGGTATGCTTCATTGCCGCTGCACAGCCTATACCATTTTCATAATTAGAGATGACCGCTTCATATTCCTCAACAGTGTCTAGATCTCTTTAAATTGTGTTGGGGTCAACAGGGATTGGTCAATTTCAAATTCGTCAAAGGTTATCTTTTCACTTGAACCCTTTGTAACGTTAGCGCTCATACTCTGCGCCTTTCTCTCCTTTCCGGTACTTGACACTAGAGCCTGCACTACATCTACTCTGTGGATTTTCCACAATAGCTTATTTTCCTTCGGGTAGACGTCTTTCGTGGATAAATTGGTTATATTTAAAGAGAAGGTTTTGGCTATTTGAGAGATATCGATAACAACGGGGCTAATTAGCAGTTCCGAGGGCAGCCGGGCGTCTGGAGTATATTCGGGAATTACATAAACTATCTCTCCTTTAGGGATCATTGTCCTCGCCCTCCCTTTAACTAGAACTGATCCACTAGGTTGAATCATGCCACTGCTATGGTGGTCAAGATAGACCCTCCAACTACTCTCTTCTGTATGGATCTTCGACTGTAACTCTCTATGGGTTGTCTGCCACGCTGAGGGAATAAAGTTATGTTAAAAAAATCGTACCCCAAGGCATTCTCTACATTTCTCCATACAAAAGTGATAGTATATTAGTACCAAGAAGTAGGGGCACACCTTGGTTGTAGGGTGTGTCAAGGACAATAGGGGCACAAGTTTCATACTTTTCATCACTAAGGGTCACGTAGTCAGGGAAGTTTGTAGTTACTCTCATTTAGCCTAGATATGCTACGCCATGTCCTCCGCCCCCTTCCAGATCAACGATGCCGCGCAAGTCTCTTAAGGGCATGAAAGAGAAATATTTCTTGTAAAATTAATTAGCTATCATGGTCACTTGGGGCGTTATATACACCACTTTAAGTTATAATATTAGTTAGAACATGATTAAAATGTTATCGTAGTTCCGATCACAAAGATGCATAAAGTGAAGTACTTTGAACATACATGTATACATCTTTACGATAGCTTCAACATCTCCTGACTCTCTGTGCATTAAGATATAATGACGATGTAACACCAAGGGAATTAAAAACGTTTGGTACAGCTTGAACCATTTGTGCGCTAGATTGAACTTGAAAAGGCGACAACAAATAATACATACAAGATAGTGTTCTTCCATTTTCTCAAAATAAACCAAAACGCAAGGCTCGCGAATGAGAAAGGATGATATGAATATCTATGATGAAAGCTCGAACTTAATTGCATAATTGCAACCAAACTTGAACATCGAATATAACATCTCGTAGAATACAAAATACATAAGAAAACAGTCACGTTAGGAAAGATGCTGAAAGGTCCAAAAAACATACGTCATCTAAATAGAATCTTAGATATGATTACAACGATTCAATAATGTGGTTAACTTGAGTAAAGTATTTCATATATGAACTGAATGTGTAACCATCCGCTGAAATTCTTTTGTGCTTACCATGTCGTGATGTGGAACTTTGTTATCAGATTACGTCAATCTTTTTACCAGATTTAGCAGTCGATGCACTAGTATAGCTTGAGTACCAATGTAAGAGGTACACTGTTGCAAAAATAGTGTCTATTTATTTGCCTATCTGTTGTTTGCCTCTCTCTTGATAGGTTTCATAATACGTCATATTTGCAGCAAAAGGTATAATATACCTTAGCTACTTTGTCTCAACAGAGCCCTCAATGTGATATAGGATTCAGTCATTCATTCATTCTTTTGCACACTTATAATATTTTAAATTTATATAATTTCGTCGATAAGCGTTCCAATGTTGTGTTTGACTTTGAACCGTCAAATTTGAATCAACTTGAAATTAAGGGCATTGTTATTTTACATATGACACATTATAAAACATTAGGCAATATTCGTATATAAGTATCTGTTATTACTGCATAGTGCAAAATAACGCTTACAACTATTGTACGTAACTAGAGCATTTATTCGCGAGACGACGAAACTATTTTGATTGTTGGGAAGGTGATCATCATTCACCTTTCTATTCTTTGTGTAATCATATTATTGTTATACTTTCTGCAGACGAGCAGCGAGATACATCTGAGGAGAAAAAATGCAGTTTTCTGGAACTGTTAAGTCAATTAGGACTCGAACGACAAAAACCGATATCTTTGATGGAGGCAATGGAAGTGAAACAATGGCATGTACGTGATGTTGAACATGCTGGAATCCTTGATAATTTTATATCCAAAATCACCTGTTACGACCATCGAATACATCAGAGAAGGTTTCAATTACCGGAATCTAACAGGAGTCTTAGAGTAAGCAATTATCAAAAAGAGGACACTAAAAATTGGGAAGATTCCGACTCTGATGAAAGCGAAACAACAGATGACCTTTCCCAAGGTAACAGTGTTAGCTCTCGGGACATACTGTATGCAATATTAAGTTGTCTAGATCCATTTATGTTGCAAAATGTTTTGATGAAAATGTCTGCTTGTCAATTGGCCGTACCCGTACTTATGCCAAATGTGTTTCATGATTGTGTTGACTTTCGCTTATGGTGTCTGCGTAAAATATCAAAATCTTGGTATGACAAGGAAAGTAAAGCAATACAAACAGCGAATATAGTAAAAAGCAGCTTGTTAGCAGTCACCGCTTTGAAATTTGGGGCAGTAAATCAGTCAAAATCTAATGTCCTCAACAAAATGTTTGGTATTTCACAAGACATCGATGAGCATGCGTATTTCGATTCTTTTGAACAAGATCCATCCCGATCGACATGGTCAAAAGGAATTTTGGAATGTGCATGGTATTTGCCTGACAATGGATGGCAGTCCCATAATGCGTTTAACGAAACATCTCGATCGACAAAATACAAGTTTGAAGAAGCGCTTGCATTGCTAAATCTCCGGGGTGATGCACAAGAATTCAACTCTCAAATGAAATTTGCTGTAGAAAACTCATTTGTCACAATAGTGTTTATTAATTCAATTAGCAAGAAAAAATACAAAAAGGAGATTGATGAAATCATGAAAACCTCCCACGTGATACTTATTCTCTGTCCATCCCAGCAATCCATGGAAACTAAGAGACTTTCACAGAAAGTAAAGAAGCATGCTGAGATGACTATCATCAATGCTAAAGGACTTGCTGCAGTTGAAATTGCCGATGTGATTACAGAAACAGTAGCTCTATTAATAAAAGATAATCAGCAGAGTTTAAAAAAGTGCTGCTTGGCCGAATCAACAGAGATGTGTCGAAAACTCTCTATTAGGGTAGATGAAGATGTACCCGAATGTAAGGAAGCAAGGAAAAGAGCTGAAGAGATTATGTATTTCTTAGAATCAGAGACATACGAAAAAGATAAAACATTTCCTTTTCAAACTTGTTGGAGTTTGTTAATGAATGAACCACAACATGATGGGCCGAGTAATGCTGAAAGATATGACAATAAAGAGTCAGCCACAGATCCGGACATCGAGCACGAGCTTGCAAAGAAAGGTGAAAAAGAGATGGAAGTAAGAAAAACACAGTTGCATGCAGAACTTCCCGATCCTATCAAAAAGTTTTATGAAGGATGTTCTTACGAAAAAACAAAAATGCAATATTTTTTCGAATGGCTTCAAATGCTTCTAAACAATTTGTCCATGAAAACATTAAAGCCACTATTTGCTCAGTTGAAGACTAACTCAGCAAAGATAAGAAATCTGTCTTCTAAGATAAATAAATTAAACACCAAAATGGAACATACTCAATCTAACGAGGAGGAGCTACATAGAAATTTAGAGAATTATAATTTAATGGAGACCGAACTAATAACTGAAAATGGCCAACTGATAGATAAATTCGAAGACTGTGTTGGCTTAGAACACTTTATGAGAGAATTGTGTCAACTATTTGAGGCTTACCAGGTATCAAATGATATCACATTTCAGCAAAATATAAAATATAATTCTTTACCCTCTTTAGCTGCATCTATGCTGCTAAGCGGACTTCCAATTGAAATTCTAGATGGAGATTCCAAATCTGTCCCTATCATATGGGTAAAGGAAATTCTTGAATCGGTGAAAGAGATGCTTCGTGAAGATGCCCGCCTTTATGTAATATCTGTTTTAGGGATTCAAAGTAGTGGTAAGTCTACCTTGATGAACAGTTTGTTTGGTGTACGATTTGCTGTCAGTGCCGGGCGATGCACTCGTGGGGCATTCTTACAATTGGTACCGGTGGCTCAGTCCTTGAGGGTCGTACTTAAATGCAATTTCATTGCAATAGTTGACACAGAAGGACTGCGAGCACCCGAAAAACGAGAATTTAAAAAGTCAACAACACAGGATAACGAACTAGCAACATTTGCACTGTGTATTTCAGATCTCACTCTTATAAATATCGGAGGGCAAACAATGGGAGAAGATATGACAAATGTACTACAAATAGCTGCGCATGCGTTTATTAGAATGAAGGAAGTTAACCTCAATGCAGAATGCCGCATTATACAACAATTTGTCGCGGATGTAACTGCAGAAGAACAAAATGAAGCAGCGATGCAAAGCATTATTTCCACACTTAATGAAGCGATACGTGCGGCCGCAAAGTCGGAAGGAAAATCTCACCTGTACCGGCAGTTCTCAGACGTTTTTGTTGTGCAAAACTATGAAAAAGAAACTGATAATGTTCAATATATTCCAAGTTTGTGGCGTGGATGTATGGGAGTTCCAAATATTCAATATGGTGTAAGTGTGCAAAGGTTGAAATCAAATATTCTTGAATGCATTCAACAAAGCAACACATCAGGAAATATTTCAGAGTTTATTTCACGAATGTCAGATGTATGGAATGCGATAGGAGAGGAGGACTTTGTATTCAGCTTTCAAAATACAAAAGAAGCCTCATTATATGAAAATTTTATGGCTGTGTACAGAAGTTCTATAACCCCTGTTCGTGTCGAGGTCATCAGGATGCAATTAAAAGCCCACCAAAATATTGAAAATTCTGAAAGCGAAGCAACGCCTACCGTTCTGAAAGACAGTTTAAAAGAAATAAAGAGTCACTTGGGCAAACAGTGCGAAAACATTCTTCAAGAAATAGGCAAACTAATCAAAGAGGAGAAATATACAAGTGTTCAGAAACATGAAGTTTATTTTAAACTAGACTTGGAAACCAGAACATGTCGCATGCTTGCAAATGCCGGCGCGGAGTTGGAGCAAGTGGCTGAACGCCATAGAAAGAAAAAAGAAAAATCGTCCATTGTTAATCGCTTGCGTCATGACCTTTGCGAAAGAATGACCACTGTTGCCGAACAGTTACGATTGCAAATTCCTGCAAGCGAGCAAACGGGGAGGCAAAATGAAAATATCGATCCTTTTATTGATAAGGCATTTGAGGATATTTGGTCACTTTCATACAAGAAGATCGTCCACGATTATCCTCTTACACCGTTAGAAGAGATCCTAGAACAAAATGAACGGTCTCTAAAAACCTCTATTATATCAGAAACACAAAACACTTCACTCATGATAAACACTTATACGCAAAACCCATTAAAGTTTTATTCTGTTTCGACTAATGTTGTTTTTGATGATTATTCTGCTGTAGATCGGTTTAGGCTAACGTTGAATTCTATTGATCCTAATCAAACACAATTTGAAGAATTGGCAAGATATATTGAAAAACTAGCAAAGGAAAACTTAAATTTCCAGCAGGATGCTTCAAAATCAGTGACAAAGTTATTTGAATTCTTGAAATCAGCAAACTTTGAAATGGGGCATAGGAATATTGCTCTTTACATATGTTCCAGATTTGCTGAGGTTGCACATAGTGAACACTGCAGGAAAGAATCTGACAAGATAATGGAATATGATGATACAGAAAATAAAATATTCCCTTTAGATGTTGTTCCCATTACCCGACTTGAACAAACTTTCCGTCAAGTTGTTAATTCAATCTTCAACTTGAATTCCGAAACTATTCAAAATATTCTTAGGAGTGGAGAGACACATGAAAAAAAACGAATGTGGATCAAAAGAATAATTTACCCGAAAAAGAGCAGAAATTCGAGTGACTCATGGAAGGATTCTTTAGACCAGGCACTTAGAATGTTCTTTGAAGGTATCGAGGAAGACACAAAAGAATGCCATTGTACGAAGGAAAATATGAAACGCTTTTGTCGGTACATAGAAGAGAATGTAAGGCTAACTGATACATCAAACAAATCGCATGCAATTGCGCACGCTTTGGGTCAGGGAATAGCACAATTCAGAATATATGTGGTTAACTACATTTACCAAGTAGTTAATAACGCAGATTATCGCATGCAATTCGAAGAACCTTTAGACTTTCCAAATTTACGTAGTAAGCTAGATGAAATGAACAAACTCGTCAAAACATTTGTCACTGATCAACAACTCTTCAAGATGTCTTCTACTGATAGACAAACCTTTCATCAAGAACTTAACGAACAAGCTCGAAAGTACAGTACTTTGCCACAGTCATTGTCTGTTTTAAAATTACTAGATGCTACTTTCTTGCGTGATTTGCCACATGTCCCAGTGATAGAATCTAAAAATATTCACAACAAAGTCAATGATGTGAAGAAAAACTTGTTAGCTAAAAATTTAGCTTCATTTTCATCTGACAATGTGCTGACGGAACTTACTGGTATAATTTATCAGGGTGATGAGAAAACTGAGTCTGCTTTATTTTCAAACGAGGTAAAGCGCACTATTGTCTTCCATGTCGCAGCTTGGATATTGCCAATAACAACAGTAGAACAGCATAAGCTTGAAAAGAGCAAAAACGTGGCATTATTAATTAATGAAGAAAAAGAAACCCTTTGTAACTATTTCAGTAGTTTTTGCATTGAACATAAGGAACAAATAGTGGCACAGGCATTTTGCAATATTGTTATGAGTACAATCAAAGAAGATGCCACTGCGCGCGCTTTTCCGATTCTTTATAGCAGCATAAAAAAGGATCATGAAGAGTTTTCCATAAAGAGGGTATTCATCGGACATTTACTAATAGATTTTTGTAAACATCAGAACAGCAAAGGTTTCACCGACTTCTTACAGGGTTTTGAAGACGTTGGTTTACGTTGGACTCTTCGGCGCATTGCGATTGCTTGCAACAACCTCCGCAGCCAACTGTTGCACAAAACGTATCAGCATTGCATAGAAATCTCAATAAATGAAATCCTTAACGTGATAGAAGAAACACAGGCTGCATTTCAGAGTCACGAATCAACTTTTTCTAACTGGCTTGCGACGTTTGTCGAAATACTTCAGACGAAAGCGCGATTGAGTTGCAAAACAATTGATATTGAGAACATGAAAAAGTTCCAAATTGTCGAAAGTTTCTCATTGTTTACCAAAGAATGTAACAAGATAATCTCAAAAGTTGCTCCAGAAATTATTCAATCTTTAGAACTTCCAACCCCAGGTAATGTAGACGAAACGATATCGTGGCTGTTGGAAGCTCCTTTTAAGCTTCACGTCTCACTTGTTGAAGATATTGAAGGTTGCAAAGAGCAATGTCCATTTTGCGGTGCTGTATGTGACCAGGACATGTCTGCCCACGAAAAACATTCAGCAGCGCTGCACTATCCTCAGGGTATTAGAGGGTGGCATAACCGAACTACGAGGAAACTAAATACGAGGATATGTACTTCCTTAGTGGATTCGGACTGTTATTATGAAACTAAATCTTCGACCAATGATAACCCAGAATATCGACCATACAAAGATTATGAAATCGATTATCCAGACTGGTATATTCGTGGTGCTTTTGGAAGCGAGCCTACTGAGTTCTGGAGGTTCGTCTTTGCAAGACTAAATGAGACACTTGCAGAGAGACATGGCTGCAAGGAAGGCAATGTGCCACAGGCGTGGAACGAAATAACAATAGAGAGTGCAATCAAAAGTGCCAAAACAATGTATCACTTAAGCGAAATCGAATAACAGGATTCAAGATTTTCAGGTAGCATATACAGGTTAATATATGTTCAGGACGGAGTGGTAAACAAGTCACTTCATTTAGAGTCAAGTTTAGTCATTGTCAGTGATTGGACTGATTACAGTCAAGATACTGGATTGGGGAAAAGGCAAAAGTTTCTTTACTTTAAACGTTATGGCTCAAGTCATGACTCGTTGCCAAACTGGCTCAAAGGAAACAATGAATTAATTACATTGGACTTAACAAGACATTAATGAGATGTTCAATCTTATCTAAATGTGTTAAGCCTACTCACACCTGTCTCCATAGAAGATCAAAACGTCATAACACGATTAATAGAGTGAAAAGAAACTTACTAGCCAAACATTTAGTACCGTTCTCACTTGACACGACAGAAGAAACCTATCTGTAGCGTCGTACTATCGTTTATGTAGTAGTTTAAATATTACCTATAACAGTAGTCGAACAGCATCATTTGATATTTATAAGAAATCGCGACATCAATTGATTGAGTAGCAGACCTTTCGGAAAGGTCTTTGTTATAAAAGTAAGACCAATTTCTTCTTAGGTGCGGCGAATAAAAAGCCATGTGTAGGAGGTTTGAATATTGTAGAGAGTTGTAACTTTAAAACAGGTGAAGCACCAACGGGTTGGAATTACACTTTAAAGCAGCATTTTGCGTCCTTTTCTATGATTTTTCTCAACCTCACTAACTCCACTATGCCATAACGACATACATAACTAGCTTATCCATTTAAATTTTACTTCAAATGGTGGCATAAAAGTCGAAAAATTTGCAACTTTGTTTTTCTCCAAAATATTTTCCGTTGGGATCCCAATAAACCTTGCCCATAATATGAATATTTAAACACTACGAACGTCATTGACCAATACGTAATATAACACCATGCTTGATTTGTGTACAGTCTATATGGCAGTTGTACCAGGGAGTTGCATAACAACTCCATGGACACTCTTCTCATTATCTGCAAATATCCTTAATTACTCGCCAATTAACGTTGTTGGCAGGGAAAAACTTGGCAAATATCTTAGATTGCTGTTTTGTGATTGATATATGTAAAAAACTCGATGGAAAATTCAAAAAAGTAGAAAACGGCGACCAAACGCAAAATGCTGCTTTAATAGAAATTTCAAAAAAAAATTAAAATAAAATATATGATTACTTTCATTGTCTCGTAAACTTACATTACCCCGCTAAAGGAGGGATATAAATATGTTCTCAATCGAAAGAAAAATTTAAAACACAAACATTGTAAAACTTTATGGGAATATAACAGTGCTAATATTGCCAATGGGGTGAGTGTGTTTTATGTTTAAACAAGACTAAGTACAGCAATGCAAATATATTAATTTTAGATTACACATTATCATGAAATTATTACAATAACTTCTCTTCTGTTTTTGTTAATTTCGTTTCATATAAAAAAATACTAAGTGAGATTTTATACAGCAAATTCAACATTAAAATGTCAGATTTTTTTCTCGGCAAAGTAAATACACCTATCATAAAAGCATAAAATATTCCTGTTTACTGAATATTTCTTTACTTCAAAGTGATTGTTAAATTACATGTATAAACGAATGGTCTGCTTAATTCAAAGCAAAACGTCCTGAATTTGACAGTGTTAAAGTTTTTAGAAAGTCCATTGTTTGTTTTACGTTCGTTTTAATAACACTCGTATGCTTCATGTATAATAAATATTGTATAAATCTTCATGTTCAACATTTTATTTTTCTTATTATTCTAATAGGAGGTAATACGTTTCACTTTTTTCTGGATGGAGCAATATGATAGTTGATGATATAAAACAGGCCATGTTCCTTGTTTAAGCGAGAACGGAACCAGCCAAAACGATGGATGTATATTGCATTATTTGATACATGATTTTGCCTACAGAAATTTTTTTCACCTAAATTGAACGATGTAAATACACAATTTTAAAAGAATTTTTTTAAGAAAATATACGCAACGTGTTAAATAATGATATTGATTTTGTTTGATATGATTACAGCTGCTTTAATTTCTGGGTAAAAGTTAATTATCAAAGTGAAAATTATTGTCACTTTAGTCTATTATTATACCAAATGTGATTGCATTAATCCGTAGCAGTTGTTCTCGCTTGTAGGAAAACAATATTTGGCGTTTGAATAATATATATCTTGTTTGGTATTAATGACCTTGTTACAGAAACAAAGTACAGCACAGATGATGTAATATTTGTAAATATTAACAAAGCACTTCAATGAATCAAATCAGGTTAGCATGGCTCCATTGAAGAGCACAATTAACAAAGTTAAAATATATTACTGGGAAAGCAACTAGAGGTTTTACATACTGAAACAATACAATACACGTATTAATGTATGTATGTGTATGTGTCTATTACTGGTGTGGAGTTCTGTATTGCTTCTTTATTTTTATTTTCTTTCTTGTGTTTTACAATTGTTACGCTCTCAAAAAGTTGAGTTTATTTCCATCCATTGGATACAATCTACTTGTCTTAAATACTCTTTGTACTTTGTGTTACACAAATAAATCAATGAGAGAAATGAAAGCTTACGCACTTTAATCTTTTTCTTTTAACATAAGCCTGCTCTTACTACATCTGCCCACAAAAGATTAATTCGTAATTCTTAATTTCTTATTTGAAGTGGAATTTTAAAAATAATAATAATGAATATGACGGTGACGATGACGTTGACGAAGATAATGATGACGACGATGATGATGGCGATAATGATAACGTTGTTACCCTATTTCTGTGTTTTAGTACTGTACGTTTCGATTATTTATGATAAACTACCTTGTAAATGAGGTCAAGGCCTTTAATAATTTTAGTGGCGAAGGCAGATGGATGGGACAGAGAAGAGGGGAGTGACACCCATAAAAAAGTGTTACGTATGTGAAGTCGTTGGCAAGATTTAGATGTAGTTAATGTGATGGAAGTGATTGCCAAATATTGAATTGAAGCCCTTTTACCGAAAAAAAAATTAAACGAGAGAGGAATCGCCCTCCTTATACTCCTCCTACAACGGATGTAAGACAATTGTCTTGCCCTTCCCCCTCACCCCAAATTCCAAAATCCAAATTGAGACCTAAGTTAGTGTAGCGACCAAACCATATATTGAGATCAAATTAGAGGGATCCCCATCCCAAAGGTAAACACAATATTTAAAAAAAAAATCAGTAAATAAATATATAAAACGCACAAAAGGTCCAAGCGCTCTCCATTTTCACAGGGATTTCTGTTTGGACGCTCATAGATGATGAGTTAGGTAATCTGGAAATGTCGAATCATAGATAATTTCTGGAAGTTTATTGTGTGGTTTGTGATTCAGTTTGCGAGTCTGGCTTGTTATGTTTGTGGTATGATGGACTTATTGTATTAAATCTGTTTACGCTTTAGGCCATGATGAGCCTTGCCATGAGTACGGAACAGAAATTTGTAATGTTAATTCAGGGAGCTGTCAGTGCTTACCTGGATTATAGATTTATCCTTTGCTATATTGACTACGTCTTGTTTTGTGTTGTATGTATAGGTATGTGGTATATGTTCATTTCTCAGATTCTTGGTAACAGTCCAATATATAAATGTAAGAGAATGTCATTGTGTGGTATTTGCTAAAATTTATTCAGTGGACCGTCAGCTTCCCTGATACAGGTGGAATCAATGGTGACGATCGGGTTAGTATGGTTAAGAGTTAGAATGGTTAAGAGTTCGGGCGTCAATCATAGTATGACAGGGGAGACATCTCCCCCCCCCCCCATTTTCCGAAGGATGGGGTCACAAAATAAATGTTCCTCCAAATCCCCAGGTTTATTGACTGAACGTGTAAGCGCTAAGCCAAGCAGGCTCAGAATGAATCGCATAAAGTATCATAGAATAAAATCATAAAAACTCAAGTATTGTGCTATGAGATTAGTAGTTATTAATGTTTATTCTTATCTGCTCACCCCATTCCTCCCGATGAAAATTAGGGATTTCATTTATATCGTAAATTAAATGAAGAACTGCGCCCATTCACCGCTGAGGCTATCTACTAAGTCAGCAGATAATGAAAGCCCGCAGCATTCGCTAATCTCCTTTTCAGACTATAGTGGTGTCTTGCAAGCAAATTGATTTGACTTGGGAATGTGAATGATAACAGTGGTATGTGTATGGTATGGGTACGCGTGCGCTGTGTGTAGGTTAAACCGCGAAAGGTGACATTTCGAGTGATGTTTCTGCTTTGCGATCGGTGTCGTGAGTGAGCAGATATGATTTCGGTATCGAGTGTGAAGACGGTAAGTAACTTCCAAAGTAATTTACAGATGCCACGCCATTATCCCAGGAACAGTCAATTTAAGGTAACATTAGACTAGTAAGTTAAAAATAGCCCATATAAGAGGAATGTACAGGTTGTCACTGTCTCCAGAGAGAATTAAGCTGAAGCTAGCCTTTGCTCCAGCCGTAAAAATTATGTTTGGTGACGTTGATCCCTGACCCTCCGGCCAGCTCCATAGAAGCAAAGAGGACTTTCAGCATCCTCGGACGTATGAAGACATGGCGTCGAAGCACCAGGAGTCATGTCAGGCTAAACCATTTGATGATTTGTCTCATTCATCGTGAGCGTCTGGCACATACAAACATCATATAAATAGCAGATAAACTCATCACTAATTCCAGACGCCGCGATTTTGGAAGATTCAAGTAAGAAGAGATAGCGTGAATGTGTTCATATAACCGTTATGGTTTTTAATGTACTTGTAATTCTATGTGTGTGCGCAAATGTTGTTGACGTCTGAATAACAAGACGATGTTATTTTTATGTGCAAAGTTTAAGAATGATTCCGATATTTTTTTCAGTTTCAATTGTTTTAATGATAAAGGCACTAAGTTACACCCGGGTGTTAAATAGTTAAGTCTTACTTAATTTAATTTTAATCACTTGTTAAATAAAGGCTTTGTGTCAAGGCGATCGTGATGTCCGCTACTCTTACACTCCGTCAATTTTATCCTTGGTGAGTCATTTATGTCCTCCCCACCCCACGTTTTCAATTGGGATTGACGTCTCTCAAATTGCAGTTTACTGTTTGCATATTTATTATTCAGTACAAAAGTGATAACATTGTTGCACATACTAAAAGAACATTACTTGTCCTAAATAAAACGCACGGTAATATCTTAAATACATCGGTTCTTACATTTTAGTCCTTACATATTGGAAAGGGAAGCAGACAATCGGTCTGGAAGAATTTCCAGAACGTATGGGCATAGGTGACGTTTTAATATATATATATATATATTTAATGAATGATTCACACAATTACTTTTGTTATTTCTTTTCTTTCCTTTTTCTTAATTAAAAGTTTGAAAAGTGTCCAGTAGAAGAGAGGCGTTGGAAACAGCTTCCCTCCTTTCAATCTAGTGAACTGTAAACCAATATATTTTTTAATCAATGAAATATAAAGACCATGGCTCGTTTCAAAACTATGGTCGTCTTATGATCAATTATCTTCATAAGTAGGATGACAACGTTGTTTAGAAATTATTATAGTAAAACATTCTCTTAGTTTACGCGTGTATTAAAACACCTTCCTATACATAAAATTCACCCTTTGTACACCAATGTCAAGTATAATCGATTAGCGATCGTCTCCAGGGTTACCCAATAAGATAACGGTCAATTTGATAAAACAATATACTTCTAATTTGTGAGATAATGTAAATCTCTTCAAGATGGTTCGCTCTTCAAATTAACATAGCTAGATAGATAGCAAATTATTCAAAAGTCAAACAGATCTTAAGTGATTTACCATGAGAAAGGATGTTATACAGTTATTATTTTCAAAACAAAATTGACATCCACAAGACTACTTAAAAGCTCTTGGGTTTTGCCTTTTTGTTTTGTTGCCAACAACACTTAAAAAGCTTAAGTTTCCTGTCTATACTGATCCATTTTAGTTCTCTGAGACATATCTATTTAGTATACGTTATGATTCTTTACTTTCAGGAATGCAAACTCAATTTCGATTGCAATAAAAACATGAAAATAAGAACAATTTCTTCTTAGGTGCGGCGAATAGGAAGCCATGTTAAGGAAGTTTAAATATTGTAGGAAGATGGAACTTTAAAACAGGTGATGCACAAACGGGTTGGAATTACACTTAAAATGCACAATAATACCTTAAATACATCGGTTCTTACATTATAGTCCTTACACAATGGAAAGGGAAGCAGACCATCGGTCTGGAAGAATGTTCAGAACGTTGACGTTTTAATATATATTTTTACTGAATGATTCACAAAATTACTTTTGTTATTTCTTTACTTTCCTTGTTTTTAAATTAAAAGTGTTAAGTGGAAGAGAGGTGTTGGAAACAGCTTACTTCCTTTCAAGTTAGTAAACTGTAAACCAAATGATTTTGTAATCAATAAAATATTAAGACCATGGATCGGTTCAATACTATGTTTGTCTTATGATGAATTATCTTCATAAGGAGGATGGTGACTTTCGTATTTTAGAAATTATAATATTTAAACATTCTCTTAGTTTACTTGTGTATTTAGAAAAGCTTCATCTACATAAAAGTCCCCCTGTGCTCATCAATGTCAAGTTTAATCCATCAGCGATTGCCTCCAGGGTTACCCAGTAAGATAACGGTCAATTTGATAAAACAGTATATTTCTAATTTTGTGGGATAATTTAAAACTCTTCAAGAAGGTTTGCTCTACAAATTAACCTAGCTAGATAGCAAAGTATTCAAGGGTCAAACAGATCTAAAGTGGTTTATAATGAAAAAGGATTTTATACAATTATTATTCCAAAACAAAATTGAGATCCACAAGACTACTTAAAAGCTCCTTTTTTGCCTAAACATATACATTTCAGCACTATGAGACATATCTATTTAATCAACGTAAGGATTCTTTAATTTCAGGAATGTCAAATCAATTTCGATTGCAATAATAAAATGATCTTTGGCCACTGCAGGCAGATCTCACCCCTGATAATATAGCTAATTATACTCCACAAACTTGATCAACCGATTCACACAGAGATAACAGTAACTACTGTGACTCTTAAAGTTTTGTACCACAGTAAAAACTGGATCGTGCTGATAAATTGGTTACATCGGTAGTATGTGCTGTTGGAATTACAGTAAGAACTGAGGATGTGTGTAACCCGAACAAATTCATTAAACTGGATTTGTTGGGATTACACAACAATTACAAGTAAGAGTTCACATTTGTTGCTAATTAGGTAAGCATGACATCAACACTATTATGAGTACAGACGAAAACAATAACGAACACGGATTATATGTCTGTACATCACACTGGTACTTTAAATATCTTCCGTTACCTTCGCACTATCGATGCAAACATGTGATGTCTTTGTTATATTTTGGAAGCTTCCTTCCTCATACGCAGAAAATATTGGGTTTTTCCAACCAGTACGGATGTCGCTATTTATTTCCTGATGTTAATATTTCAACAAATATTAAGGTAAAACCAGATCTTCAAATAATATTGATATTACGTTTCAAGTCATTTGTTCTGCGAATAAGGTTTTCTAACTGCACTCCTTGCCTGGAATTGTTTATTAAGAGTAAAAAGGGGATACTAGCTTTTAATCTTCAGAGAATGGCATTTACAATGCTCTGTAAATTAATTCGTGAGAAAAGTCCATTTTGTTATTTACATCGGCTGTGTTTCAAAATAATTGTCGATCCAGTTGAAATGTGCAGTTCGGAGTTGGTGAGATAACAAGGCCATGTACAACTAAATAGACCTCCAGGAGAGCATGGTCTGTTTCTACTGAAGTCAGACAGATTTGCGAAAAGAAGGTAAGGAAGAGTATTATCAATCTTTGTTTCAAATATACACTCTAACATATAGTTTAACATGCATGTTGTGTGGGTGGAAGAGTTTCGTTCATTTTCAATGAACACTTTGAACTGGTGTTGCTCCAAGTTAATCCAATCGGATACATTGGGGTTTGGGAGGGGGGGAATTTCATATGGAATAATATGACCATGCTTATGCTCGAAAAGTTTGTAGTGATTGTCCTTCTAATTGTGGAAGCAGCACTGCGATCACAACGATGAAGCATGCTTCAATTAATGACTTTATTACCTTGTTGTCTTTACAGTTGTGCAGTCATATTGATTACATAAACGTCATTTGCCGGTGAACATTGTATTACGAAATGATTCAACATCACTTTTTGCAAAAACAGTAATGTTCGGGAGGGTTATAGTCAAATCAAGAAACCTTGGTTAAGTACAACAGCATATGTGAACAGAAAGGTATGAGGCATAAGGTAGGGTAGTTATTTGGTCATTACACATTATTAAAACTTTCTTAGTGGCAGTAGCAACGGTTGTCATTGTAAAATTTAAAATTCCTGAATAATGAGTGTCATAAGTCAATCATGATAGGTTGACTGAGAGTGATTGACTATTTTTATCTGGGAAAGAAGTTCAAAGCTGTACGTGTGTGTCTATGGTTGATGTGTATGTGTGTGTGTTAGCCCGAACATTGGCTTCGAAACTTGGGTAAGTTATGATATCATATGATCAAAGCTTTGAGGTCAAGACAAAAGAACCAAAGAATAACATTTTGAATATTAAAAGCAAATCAGAATGGGAAAATGACAGAAATTGTACAACCCTTGTGTAGAATATCAGACTATGTCAACGTCAGATTCAACATCTGGAGCAATCAATTCTTGTTCGACACTCATACTTACATAATTGGGGAGCGGCAACTGTGCTTGTTGGGCTAAATATGCAATCCTAAGAATTAAGGGTGACACGAACACTAATCATGGCGTCATATAGACTTTATGGCCTCTTGAATAATTGTCAGTAGAATAAAGCCTTAATATTTGGACTCGTCTATAGGTAATTTGTGTTCTGATCCATTTAAAGAGGAAAAGAAAACGGAAGCAACGAGCATGACAGCCGAAGAACTGAGAAAAGAAAACCTAAAATGAATGAGAATTTAAATGACTTACTACAATAGTCCAGACGAATTTTTTTGAGAATATTTTGAACCAAGCGAGAATACCTATGATAAGATTGCATATCTTGCCGAGAAACTTAATGTAAAAATTGAAGTTTGGACATTGATTGAAAACAAATCTCATCCCCAAGTTGTAGAGTTGAATGTAAAGGCATATGTATGTCACGTTACTTCAAAACAAAAACGCACGCAGTAAATTCATGCTCAATAAAGTACAAATCTTACTTCCTCACCCGCTAAAATAACATATCGGGGTTTTCCAACCAGTACGGATGCCGCCATTTATTTATATTTTAGCAAAGATTTAGATGCTCTGTATATTCATTCGTGAGAAAGTCCATTTAGTCATTTGCATCGGTTTTTCTTTAAAACATTGTTAGTCCAGTGTTAATGTACAGTTCAGAATTGGTGAGAAAATGTAAAACTAATAGATCTCCAGGGAGAGCATGGCCTATTTCTAGTGAAGTCAGAAAGATTTGAGGAAAGAAGATAAGAAAGAGTATTCTAAATCTTAGCTAAATCGAAACTTAGCTTAACTGTTATATTACTGTATGGTATTGTGTATTATTTCATGCTGTCGTTGTTACTCTACACGGTTCTCGTAAGTTTGCGATTGGTAATAGATATTTGCCCTAAAATCTTGGATGAGCTTACACGTCTTAGTTAGCATGCTATCACCAGCAAGAATATGACGATTATATTTCTGTACTGTAAAATCTAATTTAGAGTTTTCAAATATACAATCTCACATATAATTTAACGTGCATGGTCTGTGGAAGAGTTTCGTTAATTTTCAATGACCACTTTGGTCTGGTGTTGCTTCTCATTTATCTCAACGGATACATTGATTTAATATGGAATAATATAACCATCTTTATTCTCAAATATTAGGGAGATATTGTCCTTCTAATTGTGAAAGCAGCAATGCAATCGCATTGCTGTGGCATGATTCTATTTATGACGTTATTACCACCAAGAAAGTGTATTACAATTAAGGAATATAACATATATTATTCGCGGTACATTGTGGTACCTGAAGGGTTCGGTTTGAATCACGTGGTGATGACTATTTACTGTACACGCCTTGTGAACAAACATAGCATGCATGATGATGTAGCTGATGATAATTGTAGTAATATACGTACCAAACCTTCAATGCAGTGATACACACAAGCTGTAACTACATCAATCAACTTGTAAGTCTCAATCAATTGACAATGTAACGTATTCGGTGGTGCGTGAGAAAGGTAATAATATTTTTAATATCTTTATGACAGAAATTTATAATTTAATTTCTTTACGACTTAAATTTACACCATACGCTATACTGCTTATGCATTTCAGCCTATATCAGTAATGGAGTTGTATACCAGCATGAAGTATCATAGACGTAACGCAAGTTCATATCCGTAGTCAATATTTTATTGTGCGTGTAGGAGCATTCGCAAGGGAGTTGATAGGGACGTAAAAGAAGGTTTCATGCAGTCTACTTGGTTGCAGAATTGAGAAACACTCTCTAGAAAATCTTATTCCAATCAATGCTATAGCGTTCGATTAGGGGCAGGTATCATATCTTAGTTAGAAAATCAGGAAGAGGCCAAGGAACAGGTGGGGTTCGGCAAGATAATGCTTTCGAACTGAAGATGCCCTTCGCAATATTCTGAAAAGACGGATGTATTCCTCCACATTAACAAACGGAGTTTTCACGAACCAAATGATCTTGTCGAAATGTTCATATGTTGCCAAAACGTTAAAAAAGTAAATATCAAGATCTTAATATTATGCTTTCACGGTTTCATATGAGCATTGAATATATGACATGCAATGTCAGTATTTAGATAAAATGGTGATATTTCGAGAGAGATAGCTAGACAACATTTTGTCATTAAAGGTAAACAGATCCATTTTCCCCATAGGCTGGTACCATGATCAGAAATGTCACGGTAGGCCTGATTCGTCTTCTTACGTTTCAAAGCATTACAAAGAAGACAAAACATACCTTGAATTGCTGCAGGCCCAAGTGAACTGCACACTACGATAATAGTATTGTATTCCCGCACCCAGTCAGGAATACCCTCCCATATATGTGATAGTATTATAAAGTGGCCAAACTATTTTAAGGTTTTAATTGCTAAGCATCCTCCAATACCCTTTTCTACAACATAATACCTCAATGGTTCTTTATGAGTTCTTGGAAGAGGATAGGCTATCATGTTAAAGACATCACTTTGAAATTCCTTAAATGCATAGTAACACATATCAAGTGTTAGAGGGAGTGTGATATGGGAGAAGAGGGAAGGAATTCAGGTGTTAAAACAATTGCATGTACTCCGCCTGGGCTCGGACTTATCCAGGACTCCGAACTCGGATTTGGATCTGTTGTACTCGGCTTGATCTCTGGCAATTACAGCCTTGTCTAGCAAGCAGTGACATCGATAATCTAGTTTTCGGTTAGGCATTTCTAGAATGAACGTTTTGAGACATTGTGCACTTAGTAAAAAAATAGTTTATATTTAGTGTAGAATGATAATTGTGTGCATTAAGTTTGAATCCATAAAAGACGGTAACACCATTGATGTTGCAACTTTGATCACATAAGTAATTAGTAATTAATAATATGATTAGATATCAAAGTTACCGTGTCTTCTCGCGATATCCCCGTTATCAGTTTGTGTTTACTCCTAATAATAGAACAAACAACAGGAAAGCGGTTGTCTTATCTGTACAGATGCCTTTACGTATTGTTTTCTGTAATACACACTTCAGCTAAATTTACTAAACGTGGTAAGAGGGAACACACAGTCGATATCACTCGATTCATTATTTGTTTAGTATGCTGCTTTTGACTGCCTTATTGAATATGATGACATAATGGTACATGGTACTTTCAAGGTACTGAAAAGCTTTCTTTTCTTTCTGTTTTGTCACGAAATTTCTATTATATTTAATATTCTTTGTTACAGGCACTTACAGTGCTGTACTTTATAACATATAATCTACCGTGTGAGGAGTGTTCCTTTGCAACTTGGGGACAAGTCTTGAAAGAATGATCGTCTGATAAACATTTGTTAGGTACATGAATTTTTGACTGAACATTTAAAACTTTGTTTCATATCCTTCTTCCCAAATAGTTTACTTTGAGGCCAATATTGTGATTTCCTTAGGCAAGCCTTGGATCATATATAGAGTTGTTTACATTACACAGTAACAACTGTTGCTTTCTTTTAATATAGCGATAAATCCCAGCTGAAAACCGGGACATACTGGATGAACTAGATTAGCAATTACCTCGTCTTTATCTGAAATACCAAAACACAAAAATATAATGTTATGTTTTCGAATATTCCTGTTTATGACGTGCTTGCTCCTTTATATATTAGTCACCACACAAAAATCAGGTCAAATCACGAATCAATATTATAGTGACATCCAATAAAGTAAGGACGTTCTTATGTTTCAGTTGTTACTTTAAAATTAGCAATTGTCTTTAACAATGGAATATAGACAGAGGATAATTCCGGGATCCCTACTATAGTAATATTCTCGTTAGATTCGATGAATCTTCAATAAATCCAACTGGTCTTCTTCTGTTTGTCCTTATCACCCTCGACTAACTAAGCGACAAATGTTACGGTATTATTTAAGTACAGCTTTGAAAGGCTTTCTGTGTAGATTTTCCCTTCTGTTTTTTTTACAGGAAACAGGGACTTGACCGGTGACTTCAGTAACACACATCGCAAGACCGATTTAAGAAAAGTTAGTATTCATTTAATAACAACGAAACAGTTCATTTTAAAATAAAATATTCACATCGCGCTGTTATCCAACATGTGGAATTTTCTATGTGGAGTTGATATACCAGCATTAACCTTTGATGTCCGCTCTGTCCAGTATGATAATTTCAAACTTTCTCTTCCCTACAAACAAACAATACAAAGAGTCAATTTTCCATCAGTATGTAGTATATAATGTAACATTTCTATGGCAACAAATCGATCGGCAACACATTGAAGACGCAAACCCTAGTTGGATCCTTCCTAACCACAGCATATCAGCGATGAAGTTTATGTAAACGCCCCAAATATTTAACACAGCGCCGAAGATTCATGAACTTACATAACTTTCATTACTTACATAAAGCCGAAGGTTGGAAAGTTTACATCATCATATCGATGTGCTAACCATTAAAAGTTATGTGACGTGTATGGTTGGTACAGTGGACAACATTTGGAAATTTATGCCGACATATATTCGATTTAATGCTGACATAAATTCGATTCAATGCTCACATTAATAAATTCGATTTATGCAGACATAAATTCCATTTAATGCAGACATTCATTCTGAGCCAATCAGGAGGCAGATTTATATGTCTACAGAAAACGGATTTAATGTGGGCATAAATTCGAATTCATACACACATATATTCGAATTATATTATATGTTTGTGGTATAGAAGTACGGTGGTGCACGTTACATGATCCTCCGTGGTTGGTAAGGTTTTTTACTGTGCAGCATGATTACACATAACAATGTAGAAATCACTAAATGTGTGCGCCAGTCCACGCATTTTTTTTTCGTTGAAACTGTTTAAGCTTATTGCATAGGCATGACGATCAAAACTATTTTATGTACTACATATATGAAACAGTAGGATATGATTATTCAGTTTGGTGGTAAAGTGCCCCGTGATAGGCCATCTGATATGATTAATGCCTTACCAATGAGAGGTTAAAGAGGTTAATGTTCGAATAAAGCGTAAAGTTACTTTTGTAATGAACACAATGAAAAGGTTATGATCTCATAACATAGTTACGATTGACGACTGAGGTCAAACTCAAATGCTAAAAACACAAATGCTGTTTGATCAATGCGGTGTTCATTAGGAGGGGTGTGAATGTTTAACATTGCTAACTTTCGTTTACGTAAATAATGTAAGAATGTTCCATCTATTGCCCTCTTGTTTAAGACATTTTCTTTGTTCCACAATAAATTGGAAACTTTACTCGCAAATGCATTCCCTGCATACTAGTAAAAATTTCATAAGACTAAAAAAGTACAGAATAGTATGAATTAATTACAGAGCAAGTGAAGAGAAAGACATGGAAGCATGATCTATCTGGATAATTAGGTCAAGACTTTGGGCTTATTTCATTCCTTGGGCAAGACTTTGCTGTGTCGTACACGGTTAATGTATCAGATTGTCCGAATCTGTAGTTTAAATCAATTTGCTCTCAGGTCCTACATTTTTTTCATATTCTTAACATCCAAGGGTTGTTAGTCGTTAAGAGATGCATCAATATGGTATGTTTATTTCTATATATTCTCTAGGTAGCTCATCATGGAGGAAAAGCTCGTGAAATCCGTAACAGACGAACTTAACTGTAGTATCTGTATGAACCGTTTTCGTGTACCGAAGATGTTGGACTGCATACATACCTTCTGTGAAAGTTGCTTGAAGGGTTACGTGGAGATATTAAATGGGAAAGAGCTTACTTGCCCAATGTGCAGAAAAACGTGCCCACTGCCAGCAGGAGTGAAAGGTCTGCAGACGAACATATACTTGGTAAACATGTCTGACAAAATAGACTTGTATGAGAAGCTTAAATCATCAAAACTTGCTTCAAAATTGTGTGAAAGTTGTAAAAAGAATACTACGGTGACGGCCTTTTGTATTGATTGTAAGTACGCTATTTGCAGAAACTGTGAAGAACACCACTCCTTATTTCCAGCCCTTCAATCCCATGCGATTGAAATACTTGATAATTTTGACGATAGGAAACTGCAGATAGTCCAAAAGAGTGTGATGGTTCCAACTTGTGATCTTCACGTTCCCGAGAAACTGCGTTTTTACTGTAAGACGTGCTCTAAACTGATTTGCAGGGAGTGTACGGTGATACAACATCCAAAACCTGATCACATGTGCGTAGAAGCCTCCAGTCAATTTGTAGAAGTTAAGGAGAGATTATCAAACCTTTTGGGAGAAACCCTCGAACAAGAACGAGTTGTCTCTAAGTATGTTACAGATGCGAAGTCAGGAGAGGATGTCATCAAAATGGAATACAATACAATGCTTAAAGTAATACAAGATAGGTATCAGAAGGTGAAGTCAGAAATTGAAAGTCAATTAAATAAAAAATTAGTAGGAGCTGAAAAAGCTGTTAAACGAAAACAAGCTTTCAAAGATTCCAGGATAAACAAATCTTTCAAACTTGCTGATAATTGGATGAAAAGAATGAAGAGCACGAAAGATACAACACAAAAAGTTATTCGTGAAAATAATATGTGGGAATTATTAAGCTTGTCTAATAATTTAATTGGTTCATTCAATGAATTGCAAGATGATACGAATACCTTTCAATGGAATAGCTTTGATCTTAAAATTGATATGCTCTTTTTCCCAGCAGATATTCCCAGTGTTAACCTTGGTCAATGTTTCAGTAAAAATTATCCAAACAGTGTCATATGTGAGAATAGTGGTTACTTTTACAAATTCCACTTCAATAGAAAAGCGTTAACCATAAGTAGAACGAAACTAACATACAAAAAGGGAAATCCTATTTCATTTATTGAACAGGAACTACCACCAATTTCCCTGCGAATTAAGACATGTGGTGGGAAACTAAGATTCAATGCAACCATCAGTGATGGTTATTTCATTTTAGCTATTCAAAAATGGCTGTTAGTAGTTGAATTGGGATCAAATGTATGTCTCGGCGTCTTCACATTCAATGATAAAGCGCTGATTTCATGTCTGGCTGCATACGGCCGTAATCTTTTATTACATTTGGTAATAATGCAAACACTATTTGCTACTTGGCTAATATCTCTCGTTACCTTGCTCAACCTCGGCAGCACGAACAAAACAATATATTAGATTTACGTTTACTTTGTCAAGATTTGAGCTGCGAGTTAACCCGATACGAACTCCCTCACAATATAAAAGATATAAAAGCCTTACACAATTCCGACGTTATCGTAAGCTTTGAAAATTCCATCCATCTATACAATATCGGTACCAAAATTCTGAGTGAAATTAATATCAAAACACCATCACTCAGAAAGGCAGAGCGGTTGTTCATTTTAAATGTAAATTATATTTCACGAGGTGGATTTGGAAATGACACAAAGAAAGAAGACTTTACTTGCTTCATATTGTGGAACATAGAGGAGTATACGAATACAGACGGTAGTACTGACGCCCAACTATGTATTACCAAATACGACTCATCAAAAGAGCAACATGTTCAAACTTGGCCACTATCAGCTGAAGTAGGTCTTCCTCGAGCATGTTATTGGGATCAAAACTACAAAACCATTGTAGTATGCAATGCTTTGGGTAAATGTTTTAGTTTACAAAAATAACCAATCAGCCTTAATTGGATACCAAACGTAGCAACAACTGTCCAATGTTTGTATCAAAGGAATCATCTACATAATCCGCAGTCACATGTATAGGTGACCAAAAAACTCAAAAGGAAAACCCCTTTGTCATTGGCATGGACAGGACTTTATATTCTAATACGGCAGTCGCATCCTTTCACGCATCGAAAGTTAGATAGAAAGATGTCAATATTTTAGCCAACATTCAAATTGAACGGATTACATTGAACCCCCCCCCCCCTTGTGTTTCATTGTCTTCACACTGAGCAGATGAATATCTTGTTTTAATTGATCTAATTTCTTTTATCCTACAATTATCGGGTTTTTTTATTTCTTCCGGAGACGAAAGGAATATATGCGATGGTGATTGCGTGTGCGTGTATGTGACGTTTGCTTGTAAACACCGTTACTTAAAAGTTTCATAGTGGATTAACTTCATACTTTGTATCTAGATCCGTCTTATTCAATAGAAGTTCTCTTTTCCTCTCAAGGTCAAAGGTTATTTGAGGTCAAAAGAAACAGGATCAAAAAGTCAACAAGTATATCTTTGTGAAACGTAATACCTAGCATGTAGATCTAGGTTGGTAAATGCAAGAACCATATCGACATTGGTAGATGTCAAAGGTCACATAAAGTCAACATGTCTCAAAGTCTGTTATCTTTGTAAACATGCTAACTCACAAATTAAAGTTTCAATTAATCTTTGATTTATCCGATGCTACGACTTCCTGTTGGTGAACAGTTTGGTCAATTTCAGTTTAGTTTAGTTTTGTAAAAGGCCAAGATACATTCGTTTGTAGGTTATTTTCAACAATACATAAAGTCTTAAGTTTCTTCTGAAACTGTTCTTCAACATAAGGCAAAATGGTTCGGACATGCAGTACGTTGTGGAGGCCTTACATGTGCTGTACTCTGTGGGCTACCCTGTGGTTACAAACGTAAGCCAGGCCGACCGCATTTACGATGGATTGACAATTTAACCAATTGGTCCGGCCGTTCTGCAGCCCAGCCACTCGAAGATGGCAGGCACCGGATTAACATTATAAAAGGTTACAAACCTAAGATTGTTTATAATCTTCGGGGAGGTCAACGGGACAATTTGGCTTATGACTATTGATTGAGTTGAGTTGATAAAGTCATCCAGGAAATGAATCAATGAATCAAAGTGCTTTAAACACACACAAGTGACCCTTATCGGTGTTCACACTCTGAGCTTCAAGGTGTCAGGTTAGCTCAAAGGATATTGAACTAATGCTCATTAATTTATAACAGATGACGTTGGGTTTGAAAGTAGTATGTTAAAACATTTCACATGCAGCATATGAACATTCATGTAACTCTTATTCATTACTTACAATTATTAAAAGGATGGTTGGTGGTTGGGCTGATTTGTAGCTCAAAATTGGTACAGATACATATATGTATCCTTATGTCACATAAGATGACTGTTCCCTTTGGATAGTGAAACATTTTGGAATAAAATGCTATACTGTAGAATCCTTACAAGTTAATTAATACGTTCATGCCTTCAAGTGAGTGCTACAAATAAGAGATGAACAGTTCTGATTTATTCTGGTGCTCACTTAATTCCTAGACACATTTATATCACTTGCTTTATATATTAGTCACATAATTATGCAGAATTTTGAACAAACTATATTGCAAGCAATCACAAAACCAACCGCCTTTCTGGTTTCATTTCGAAAATAATCTATATGAGACGGTGCTGAGACATGTCTAGGTCTAAGTTTGTCTCTCTGTGCAAGTATACGTGCATGTAAAGGGCTTGGATTGTAAACACTAACTCTAAACGTACATCGTTAATGAACTTCATAATGATATATTTGGAGCACAAGTTCACTAGTCTTTTGCGTTAGAGCCAATAGTCTCGTGCGGACAACATAAGTCAAAGTTTTAAAAACATGTTAATACTGTAACTTCAAAAAGTCATGAACCCTGTGTTTCCTTTGACGGGTCAAAGATTATACCATGTCAAGATAAAGCATGAAAGCCTTGCAAAAGTATCCACATGATTGCAAGACCATCGCTGACAACGTGAACTCAAAAATGGTCAAAACCTGAAATATTTGCTCTAGTGTTACATAAAGATGTATTCAAACATGTTTGAGGATTCAAGGATTTACAGGGCAAGTTATTCCGTACAACAGTTTAACAACTGTTGACTTTATGCAGTGTTTCAATATCATATTTTAGTTCCGTCCTTCCTTTAATTATTTCCATTGTAGAGTAATGCCATGCCTAAAGAACAAATAAATAGTGCAGGTTTTTTTTTAACAAACTATCTGTCAGATATACCACGAAAGTTAAAGTAAATATATATGTTAAGTTATTACACGATGTGTGTGATGGCACGTTAGTAAAGTTCACTGTTAGTAGTTTGTAGTTTTGATTTTGTCATTAACTCTTTTCTTCTGTATAAATTGTTATTACTTTCGACTCTTTATCTGACGTCATTTGTGAACAGCCTAAAACGTTTTTAAAGATCAGCGTGAATGACAAATGTGATTCCGGGTGAAAGAACTACAGGAATGTATAGTTGCACCAATGAACTGAAAACTGAGTCATCAAAGAGTTTGGCGAAGTTTCAACTAAAGGAGTTGGACGTATTGTGCACGGTTAAAACAGGTTTTAAAGCAATTAATTAAATGTTATTGAAATATGATCTATGATATAAGATTTGCTGTAAACAAAGCAGTCTCTTGGTACTTTGTTTTTATGTGTTTTATTCCTCAAGAAAGTCGTTACTTTTACAGAGGCGGTGTATACGTAACGCCTATGATCAGAGACACTTAACTTATTACGTGTATCAAAATTATAGTTTGCATATAAAAATTTAAACTGAACTTGAAGTTAACACCAGGTAGCTAAGGTAAAATGCACCATTTTCTT
>KN882923.1:175339-189346 GCA_000934455.1 Apostichopus parvimensis
AAGTAGGTCTTCCTCGAGCATGTTATTGGGATCAAAACTACAGAACCTTAGTTGTATGCAATGCTTTGGGTAAATGTTTTAGTTTATAAAATGCCCAATCGGCCTTACTTGGAAACCAAACGTAGCAACAACTGTTCAATGTTTGTATCAAAGGAATCATCTACATAATCCGCAGACACATATATAGTTGACAAAACAAGTCAAAGAGGAAACCCCTTGTTGTTGGCATGGGCAGTACTTTATTTTCTAATACGGCAGTCGCATACTTTCACGCATCGATAGTTAAATAGATATATGTCAATGTATTAGACAAAATTACGTTTGAACGGACATTGACCCCCTTTTGTGCTTCATCTTCTTCAGACTGAAGCAATGTTTATCTTGATGTGATTGTTCTAATCTTTGTATCCTACAATTATCGGGCTTTTTTATTCCTTCGGGAGACAAAAGGAATCTGTGCGATGGTGATGGCGTGTGTATGTGACGTTTGCTTGTAAACACCGAAACTTAAAAGTTTCATGGTGGATTAACTTCATACTTTGTATCTAGATCCGCCTTATAAAATACGAGAACCCTTTTTCTCAAGGTCTAAGGTTATTTGAGGTCAAAAGAGGCTAAACTCTGAAACCTCTGGAAACACGATAAGTCAAAAAGTATACCTTTGTGGAACTTCATACCTAGCATTAAGATCCACGTTGGTAAGTGCAAGAACCCTATCAAAATTGGTAGAGGTCAAAGGTCTCATAAAGTCAACATGCGTCAAAGTCTGTAAGCTCTGTAAACATGCTAACTCACAAATTAAAGGTTCAATTAATCTTTGATTTATCCGATGCTACGACTTCCTGTTGGTAAACAGTTTGGTCAATTTCAGTTCAGTTTAGTTTTGTAAAGGGCCAAGATACAATCGATTGTAAGTGATCTTCATCGATACGTAAATTCATCCAGTTCTTGAAATCTGCTTCAAAGTGGTGAAGCTCTTGTGGTGGGTGCTTTGAACACACTCAAGTGACCCTTATCTGTTTTTTCACTCTGAGCTTCAAGGTGTCAAGTTAGCTCAAATGATATCACAATTGAACTTATGCTCATTGATTCATTGATTCAGATAACGACTGGTTTTGAAGTAAGTTGTAAAAACAGTTCACAGTGTATAAACATTCATGTAACTCTCATTCATTACTTACAAGTAATAAAGGGATAGAGTGACCCTTATCAGTTTTCAAACTCTGGGCTTCAAGGTGTCAGGTCATGCTCATTGATTTATAACAGATGACTTTGGGTTTAGAAGTAAGTTGTAAAACATTTCACATGCAGCATATGAACATCAATATTGATATCTTTGGAGCCCAAGTTCACTATTCCTTTCTGTTAGAGCCAATGGTCTCGTGCGGACAATATAAGTGACAGTTTTAAAACATTTTAATACTGTAACTTTAAAAGATAAAGGACCCTGTTGTTTCCTTTGACGGTCAAAGTTCATGCTATATCAAGAGAAAGCATGAAAGCCTTGCAAACAAATCCGCATGATTGCAAGACCATCGCTGATCATGTGAATGCAGAAATGGTCAAACCCTGAAAATTTGTCTATAGTGTAACATTAAGATGTATTCAAACATGTTTGAGTATTCAACACATTACAAGGCAAGTTATTTCGTACACCAGTTTAACAACTGTTGAGTTTATGCAGTGTTTCATTATCCTATTTTTAATTCCTTCCTTCTTTTAATTACTTCCATTGTAAATTAATGCCATGCCTAAAGAACTAATGAATAGTGCAGGTTTTTAAAAACTATCTGTCAGATATACCACGAAAGTTAAAGTAACTACATATGCTAGTTATTATGCGATATGGGTGACGGCACGTTAGTAAAGTTAACTATTAGTAGTTTGTAGTTTTGAATTTGTACAATTTCATTGACTTTTTTCTTCTGTATGAATTTTTATTACTTTCGGTTCCTCATTTGACGCTATTTGTGAACAGTCCAAAACGTTTGTAAAGATGAGCGTGAATGACAAATGTGATTCCGGGCGGGAGAACTACAGGTCGGAATGTAAAGTTGCACCAACAAACTGAAAACTGAGTAATCAAAGAGCTTAGCAAAGTTTCAACTAAGGGAGTTGGACGTATTGTGCACGGTTAAAACAGGTTTTAAAGCGCTCGAATAAATGTTATTTAAATATGATCCATGAATCTATGTTATGAGATTTACCACTTACTTATTGCTTGTATCCAAAATTATAGTTTACATATAACAATTTAAACTGAACGTGAAGTTACCATCATGTGGCTAAGGTAAATTGCACCATTTTATAAAGGAGGATATGTTTCATATCTGAACGTTCTTCTTATATGACACGGCTTTAACGTGCTACGTACAGTAAATCAATAAATCAACGGATTTCGTGTTTCAAAGTGGCCGCAAGAGAATAAGTTAATAACTGCTCCTCTTCACCAATGCTTCTTACATATTGCATGTTCTAATTTACGTTAATAGATGCAAAGAGTACATCATTTACTGTGTGAATCTTTTTTGTTGCTTTGTATTTTCATCAATTCAATCATAAAACTTATCATCAATGGTACAAGGTTCATCAGACCAAACATTGATGTCTGAAAAATATCATAAAGCAGGTTCCAAAAGACAACCACATTTACATCCCTTCTTGAGAAAATAACTGGACAATTGTAATTCTTCCTTCGCTACCTTTACTTGGCGGAAAAAAACCGATATCACAAAGCAGGACTCAATTAATAGTCTGTTTGCAGAAACGTGCCGGGTTGGCGTGATTTATCATATTAGTTCCAAAATCGAATTTAAAACATTGCATGGCCACAGTGAGTTTGGTGAATTGGCTGCAGAAGAACTCGCGTTGGTTTTCCTGCAGCAAAAAAAGTAACGATGGAATCGTTAAGCTCTCTTTGGCAACCAGTAATCTTCATACTTCATCTAAACAGTTCACAAGTATTTGGCTGTATTTGCAAATATTTTTTGAAATTTATCAATTTTCTTTGATGAAAAAATGTTTGTAACTACCAATATTAAAATGATTGTAACTTACAAAACATATTAACTATGGGTATATATCAATATAGTCTCTTCGTAGTGTTCAACTCTTAGCCTAACACTATATACCAGGCTCATACATTCCATAGATATTGCAGTCAGTACCGGACACAAATAAGGGGAACATGTTGTTTTGATTTGCAGTCAGTTTATACGAATATAAAGGAAACACTAATCACCCTCAAGCTGTCTCATGATAAAATGTAAATAATAACGAAAAGCGCTGGCGAAATTGTTCATATTTAATGACAATTCCGAGTTATTTCAATACAATTTCTACAACATTATTCAATAAGTTTTATATGTAAAGACCTCAACATCAGAAATGGCCATTGCAAAGACCCTGACTGTTCTTAATAATCCAGATTCTCTCTCTAATTTATTCTCTCTACACTTGCTGCCAGTCAAGTATAGAATCCTTTTCGAGATATCTGTATTGGTCCACAATTGTTTGTCCGGGAACGCCCACGTGTACCTGATTAATTGTATTGTTCGCCATGCCCCTACCCGATTACTACGCTCTAACGTTTACAACTTGCTTCGTATCCCTAGGTGTAAATCTGAAATGGGTAAAATACCCTTTGAATATTGCGGCCCATACATTTGGAACTCTCTTCTATAGACACTCGTGGTATCACAGATCTAGCTAAGTTTAAAACTAGCCTAATGTTCTATCTAGCCTGTTCATATGTAGATATAAGTGTCTCTCTTAACTTATCAGAAAATAACTTTACGGATTTTGCCAAGATATTTTATTCATTACTTTATACACAATGCGCACTGTATTGATTGTGTATATCGAAGCTCCAAAAAGACATCTTTCACTACTGATATTTCGGGCGATGCGCGCCTGCCACTGTTTCATGGCGTTGTCCAGGTGTCCTAATTATTGGCTGATCAGTGGTAAAGAGGAGGGAAAAGCTTTACTGAGACATAGTTGGGTTGGTGGTTGATCGACGTATAAATCATTCTCAACGGGGTAACACATGCAAGTTATTGATCACTGTGTTGTAATTTCAACGGCCTGTGCTCTCCACCGATATATGAAGCAAAATGTTCCTCTCTGATATAAATGAACACAGTGACCTACCATGCATGGAAGCAAAGGGCATCCTCTTCCCACTGGTGGTGGTGTGTGTGGGGGGGGGGGGGGCTTCCTCTGCTCTGCCGACTGAAGCGACATTAAATGAATGGTATGGTAGGACGAAGGTTTGGTGGAGGCTGGAGGTGTGGGTGGATGGGGAGGGGGATTAGAAAGAGGATAAAGCAAATCCCTCTCGGGGTTATAAAATGCAGTGCGGCGTGCTATAAAGACGGAGAGGACTTTGGAATGTCCCAGTGATGATGTTATATTTGTTAGACACTTCCAGCTTATTGGATGGCTGGCAACATTATTGCTTAACGGTATTGCGGTTTTCAATCATTTTAAGAGACCCATCGAAGATTACTCAAGATGAGATAGTTATCATTCGACGTAAGACATACTTTTCTTTTAAATCATCATGTGAAAGGCAACAAGAAGAATGATAAAGGAAAATTGATTTGATCCTCAACTCCATTCGCTCGCCCGATAACTTCCCAAAACACCAGTTAGACCCGTTTAGAACCAATTCGGACCCCCGGTGCGATTATGTCAAATGATCTCCTTTATGACTTTATCAGTCCTTTGGCTGTATACCCCTGACCCACCCTCACACACATACACACGCACGCACACACTCTCCGGTAACGATTATCATCGAAACCGAAAATGGTTTGGTAGGCATTCGTTCGTTGCTGAATTTAACTATATTTATGGAGACAAAGTTTTCTACAAAAACCTTATGAACAGAGAATAGAAGCAGAGGTATCTACTCATACACTGATTAAGAAATGGAACACGAATGATATAAAAATACTCATTGTGGTACTTCCATATTAAAGTTTGAGCTATAAAATTATATTACCGTCAATGTTACCTTATATATATATGACAGTTTTAACCTTAACGTTGTCCACTAACACTGCTAAAACATTCTCCTAAAAATCTAGCATTCAAACAGTCTATCGTGACACTTACAAGGGTCGCCAAAACTAAATGTTGGAGAGTGGCCACAACATTCTAAAGAAATATCTGAATAGATATTTGTGGACGAAATGGAATATCTTAAACATAAGTAACTTGAAAAGTTACAAAATATAACTTCAGTCTGCCACTCCGCACGCTTAATCGTAGAATCAATCTCCAATGTCGGGTAACCAACGTGATATAGGTGAACATGTAGAAGGGCGGGGAGGGGGAGGGGGTGGTGAGGAGAATACCAATATCTTAAAATATGAGTACTATGCTTCAAACACTGTCTTCTGCGGGTTATATATATATAAACGTTCAGTAAACTAAAAATATTCTGATAAATTTGAGTGAGGTTTACTCTGAATGAACGCTGTACTACTGAATGTTGACATGTTCATGGTACGAAGACAATCTAACTATAGTATTTGAGTATCTGTGATCCACCTCTGGAACGACGAACAAGAATCCATCTTATAAAACATTGTACCTTCCCTTGCATGCTACATGGGCTTTATTCTCCTTTTCCACTCTCACTCTCTGACCTAAGAGACTTCATTTTCACTATTTGCTGTTCTCCATGTTTGACATTGGTATAGCCCGACTATTACGCGTCGTCGTCGTTGCGGAGCGGACAGTTCAGTCACTCTTGACCGATTGAGGACGTACTTTGGCTCGAAGTTGATAACGAACCTATAAAATGACCAGACATGTAACAAAAGATATATATATATAAGTACTTTGTGGCATGTAGGCTATTTTTCTGAAGCAGAAGCTCCTGTCGGAAGTGTTAAAACGACAAATCAGTGAGAAGTCTGCAGCAAAATACCAATACGACTTTTTACAGGTTTGCGATGGTTTGGTGAGATGAAGGCTTATGGAAGTTATTAAAGCAACAGACACATCAAAACTTTGTATAGAATATTAAAACATCAGTGTTCCAACCCTACAAGGATTATCGTCCACTTTTATTCTTTCGGGATACTTTTTGGGGTGATTTATCCAGAATATTTCTGACCTGTTTCTCAATCTTGCCTTTCGGCTTACCTCTAGTTCTCTGAGTCTCATTATCATGCTGGAACTTGTGAGATGATACGAAAGGCAGAGCACGATATCTTCATCTTTGATGACTGTTTCCATGTCCTCAGTTTGCCAAACCAAGTTAGTCTCCGTACTGTATAATAAATAATCTTATTTCTTACATTTAGATTTCGATAACATAAATGTTCACTTTTACGTGAGCATATGAGTTTCGTGCATTGGTTACAACAGTTACTGCTCAAACAAAATTGGGTGATTATTTAAGTTCAGGATTAGGCTATGTTGTGTACGAAACAGTATGTAAGGAAAACATTAGCATGCCATCTTTATTAAAAATCAATGTTACTTTTAAATATCAGTATGCCAGTAATACCATTAACATGATACAACTCAATACAAGCTTGGATGAACTTCTTACCGTACTCAAAGTGTGCAATATGGCAGTAAAAAAAATTGTTTTCTTTGAAGGTCAATACAGGTCCAAATCTGAAAATCTTTAAACATGATAACTCCAAAAGCTTGGATGAAGTACATCATTTGTATGAACAGTAGTGCCACTTCAATGTGTGCAATAACATTATTAATTACTGGCGCACGGAGCAAAGAAATATATAGTCTCACTGGCAAATTCCGCTTTTGTATAAGTATATTTATTCAATCTGTATTCAAAGAAAATAAAGAGAAACAATCAAGAAAATCATTTAAGAAGAGCGCCATCATTTTGCAAACTTGCCAAGCCGTAAATGTATCATCGAGCTTGTACTAGGGAATTGTACAACCCCCTGCTTATACACTAAGCCTAGCTACACACAATCCAGCCAACTCTACATCCAGAAAGAAATGATTAATCTGACCTTCACAGGGCTCGCCAAACCAAAGAATATTGACAAAAAAACAATACACAAACACACACGCACGACCCCTGGCCGGAACAGTCAAAGTAAACACCTGCCCAACCCCATAAATACGGCCGGGTAGACAAAGTTGTCGAGTATACTCAAATGAATCAGTACGTAGCCTATACACTGCTTACTGTTAGGCCCGCAAAACATAAACCCTAAAGACATGGTAGAACTTATAAGAAATTATACGTGAACATTAAATAAGAATACCCACTTCTTTGGCGGAATCAACCAGCATTTCTCAAAAACTTGATCACTTTGATATTCAATGTCAATACATGCGAAATAACAACAGACTGGTTAGCAGTGAATACGATCGAACAGGTTAGCTATAACTACTTCTCGTTTCCAAGAAGTCCCGACAGAGCGCTCCCTTGGGAAGCCGATCGATACAACGAAACAATTACTCTGGAGATCAAAGATAATTGGAGGTCAATAGAAGTCAAACTCTTAAAGCCTCTGAAATGATAAAGCTATCACTTGAAATTTAAAATAGTTATGTATCCACATTGAACCGCAGAATCCTATTGTCTTGAGCTCAGTAGAGAGTTTAAAAACCTCAAAAACAGGTCTATATGAGGGCACGAACCTCCTGCTTCATGTGATATCAGCAACTTTTGTTCAAAACTGGAATATCCTCATGTGAAGTGACATGGTCAGTTCAATTCATTAGGCCATTGGGCTTTTTGGTTCATGTTCATTTTAGGCTCTTATAAATTTGTCTAGGGGTGGTTGATTGTCTAGCCACTTAACCAAGCATTTAAAAGCTCCATACTTTCACAGGCATCTGGGGGGTCCATTCAGCACATTGACTCCACATGTTTTCATGGTCATCAATATTTATACTCATCCTAGGAGTTGTAGAGAAGGTTTTTAGCTCAAACCAGTTATGCTGGATTGAGCTTTTGTGATATGCCAAGGTCTATACAGTACCTATATATCCATCCAACCAACCATCATGTCTGTTCACAATTGCTTTGGAACACTCATTCTTTGATGGATTTAAATGAAACTTGAACACAATGTTTGATGGATGTTGGGCTACTTTTGACTACATAGAAGTGAAGGTAGAAGGTCATTTAGGGGTAACTACAGGACATTGAAAACCTTCAAAATGTATCTCCTCTTTCCCAGAGAAGCAAATATTCTTGAAAGTTAATTGACGATGCCGTACCAACTAACGTTGGAATGCACATGGTCGGTAGGACATCTTTGTCAGAGAGGACTGTGTGAGTGTCAGTAAAATGAACACTAACATGAAGTTGAAATTTGTAAATGACAGTGAAAGCAGTTGGTATATGTGTGCAGCCGTGCAGGTACAATTTTCATTAAGCTGATATGTTTAATATACAATCTACGAATAATGGTGGTTGATATGGAAACACCATAGGTGCGCCTGTCTCAACGGTACAATATTTCTGGCACCAAACTAGGAGGGAATCTCTAACTTGTTTTTTTATGTTTTACATACTGCAACAATACAATTTACGTATTCATATGTGTATGTGTAGGTGGATTGGTTGTTTTGTGGAAGAGGACTGATTTGTCTATCATTAGCGTAAAGTTTTGTATTGCTTCTTTATTTTTTTTTTCTTTCTTGTGTTTTCCACTCAAGGTGTTTTTCAATTGTTACGCTCTAACAAATTTGAGTTTGTTTCCATTCAAGTTGAATCTATCACTGAACAATGAGTTTATATGTTCAGTGATGTTCAATTGAGTCAAGGCGATCGCGATGTCCGCTACGCTCACATTTCTTCTGCTTTATCCTTGGTGAGTCATTCATGTCCCCCACCTCACGTTTTCAATTGGGAGTGACGTCTCTCAAATTGCAGCTTACTGTTTGCATATGTATTATTCAAAACAAAAGTGAAAACATTGTTGCTCATATTAAAAGAACATAACTTGTCCTAAATAAAATGCACACTGGTATCTTCAATACATCGTTTCTTACATTAGAGTCCTTACATAGTAGAAAGGGAAGCAGACCATCGGTCTTGAAGAATGTTCAGAACGTAAAGCACGAGCATAGGTGACGTTTTAATATATATCTACTGAATGTTTTACAAAATTACTTTTGTTATTTCTTTACTTTCCTTTTTTAAATTAAAAGTTAGAAAAGGGTCAAGTGAAAGAGAGGTGTTGGAAACAGCTTACTTCCTTTCTATTTAGTAAACTGTAAACTAAATGATTTTGTAATCAATTAAATAAAAAGACCTAGGATCGGTTCAATACTATGTTCGTCTTATGATGAATTATTTTCATAAGGAGGTTTGCGATGTTTGAATTTTAGCAATTATTATATTAAAACATTCTCTTAGTTTACGTTTGTTTTAAAAAAGCTTCCTATACATAAAGGTCACCCTTTGTTCACCAATGTCAAGTATAATCGACCATCGATCGCCTCAATGGTTACCCAGTAAGATAAAGGTCAATTTAATAAAACATAATACTTCTCATTTGTGAGATAATTAAAACTCTTCAAGAAAGTTCGCTCTAAAAATTAACTACCTAGATAGCAAACTATTCAAGAGTCAATCGGATTTTAAGTTATTTACCATGAGAAAGGGTATACAGTTAATAGTTCTAAAAACAAACATGACATCCAGAAAACTACTTAAAAGCGTTTTTTTTTAAAGTTTCCTGTCTAAACTTATCCATGTTAGCCCCCTGAGACATATCTTTTTATTATACGTTATGATTGTTTATTTTCAGGAATGCAAAATCAATATCGATTGCAATGATAAAAATGATCTTTGATCACTGCAGAAGCCAGACAGATCTCACCACTGATAATATAGCTAATTATACTCCACAAACTTGATCAACCGATTCACACAGGGATAACAGTCACTACTATGACTCTAAAAGTTTGTACCACATTAAACACTGGATCGTGCTTATAATTCGTTTGCATCGGTAGTAGGTGCTATTTTGATGACAGTAAGAACTGAAGATATGTGTAATCCCAACAAATTCATGAAACTGGATTTGTTGGGATTACACAAAACGAGTACAAGTTAGAGTTCAATGTTTTGGCTATTTAAGTAGCATGACATCAAACACCATTGTGAGTACAGACGAGAACAAGAACGAATTCAAACTATATGTCTGTACATCAAAATGGCACTTTAAATATCTTCCGTTACCCTCGAACTATCGATGCGAACATGTGATGTCTTTGTTATATTTTGGAAGCTTACTTCCTCATACGCAAAAAATAGTATATCGGGTTTTTCCAACCAGTACGGATGCCGCTATTTATTTCCAAATGTTAATATTTCAACAAATATTAAGGTAAAACCAGACCTCCAAATAATATTGTATTACGTTTCAAGTCATTTGTTCTGCAATAAGGTTTTGTAACTGCACTCCTTGCCTGTAATTGTTTATTAAGAGTAAAAAGGGTATACTAGCTTTCTATCTTCAGAGAATGGCATTTACAATGCTCTGTATATTCACTCGTGAGAAAAGTCCATCTAGTCATTTACATCGGCTGTGCTTTAAAATAATTGTTAATCCAGTATAAATGTGCAGTTCAGAGTTGGTGAGAAAACAAGCCTATGCATAACTAAACAGACCTTCAGGAGAGCATGGCCTGTTTCTAGTGAAGTCAGGAAGATTTGAGAAAAGAAGGTAAGGAAGAGTTCCTAAATCTAAACTAAATCTAAGCTAAGCCTAACTCTTTCATCACTGTGAGGTATTGTGTATTACTTTATGCTGTGATGCTTAGTCTACAAGGTTATCGTTAGTTCGTGATTGGTAACAGATGTCTGCCCTCACATTAGTTAGCAAGCTATCACCCGCCAAAAAGTATGACATGTACTTGTATTTCCGTACTGGAAAATTAATTTCGCTAAATCTCAATAACAACTTTCAACACGTGTTGCTCTTAATTAGTCAAATCGGATACATTAATTTATATGGAATAGTATAATAATGTTTATACTGAAACATTTGGGAGTGATTGTCCTTCTAATTGTGTAAGCAGCACTGCGATCGCAGCGCTGTAGCATGCTTTGATTTATGACGTTATTAGATTGTTGTGTTTGCAGTTGTGCGATATTTATAAAGCGCTGATATCATGGAACACTTCAAAAGCGCCTTGAAAGGGAAACGTTTTGAGCTGTTTCTTGTGTGTGGCAATGTCTGAGTTCATATATTGCCTGGAATTCCAAAAACGAGGGCCAATTCTAGAAAATGCACGACCACCGTATGAATTGAATTTGAAGCGAGGCTCAAAATAAGAAGATTAGCATGTTGAGAGCGGAGAAAACGAGTTGGCTTGAAAGAGGGGATGAGATCACACAAATATTGAGCTGTTTGCCCATCCAAGGGCCTTCCAAGTTAGCAAAAATTTTGCAGTTCTTTTTTATTGAATTGGAAGCCAGTGAAACTGATATAGAGCTGAGGATATATGCTCAGATTTTCTCAGGTTAAGAATCACTCCAGCTGCACTATTTTGGACAACATGTAGCTTATTTGTTAAACGTTTGGGAAGGCCAGCTAAGACAGCATTACAACAATCAAGACAAGATGTGACAAAGAGACAAGATGTGACAAAGAATAATATTGATAACATGTACGTCATTTGCCGGAGAACAATGTATTCTGATTCAACATCACTTTTGACGAAAACTCTGCTGCTCGGTAGGGTGATTGTCTAATCAGGAAACCTAGGATATGTGCACAGAAAGGTATGAGGCATGAGGCAGTGTAGTTAATTGGTCATTGCACATTATTAAAGCTATCTTGGTGGCCATAGCAACGGTTGCCAAGGTAACATTTAATGTTCCTGAGTCATGAGTGCCATAAGTCAACGATCATAGGGTGACTGAGAGTGATTGGATATCTTTATCTTTGAGAGGAGAAAAAGCTATGATAAGTGTGTATATGTGTGTAAGCCTGAACATTGGCTTCCATACTTTGGTAAGTTATGACATCATATGATCAAACGCAGAGATCAAAGGTCAAACAAATAAGAACAACATTTTGGCACAGGGCCGGTGGATAAGATTGGTAGGTATACGCCTAGGCATTGGTTGTAGTGAATGCAAGACTTATGACGTCACAGGGTCAAAATCAACGATTAACTGTTAAATAACCAATAAACAGCATTTGGCTATAACGCAAGGGGGTACAAATGGCGCACAATGCATTCCATGTGAATACCTCTATTAATGATTTTCTTAACGTTTTCGTTTTCTGGTTATTATTGCAACCTAGATTTGTCTATGCGTAACTGAAAGTAAAGGATCGTGGCGTGCGCTAAAACAATATTTCTAAAGTAGTACGGATGTGTGAGTTCTAGGGGTTTGTAGCAACACCAAACTTAATGGTTATCTATCTCTGTATCATCTAGGAATTTTTTTTTGAAATAGGTATAGGCCTAATGTTCGTCAATGAATGGAAAGTCATGTCCTTAAATTTCAGCCGAGCCTTCATCAACTCTGTTCCTCTTTAACTATAAGGTACAATCTTTCTTCATGTATGAAACATGCCCATTTCGTCGAGATCATACCGTTGTAATTGCTTCATCATTGGGTATGTTGGTGTATGTGTTCATCATGTGTAGAGTTGCTATCTAGAATATTATCGGAGAGTTTCTTATTATCTCAGGGGCGAATGATATAATTGTTATCACTCAGATAATTTCATTGACTTTGAACCAAACGAACACTACATATGATGTGTTTTTTTTTTGTTACCCTACCTCAACCAGTGACGACCCTACGCAGGGAACTCAGCCCACCCACTCCAGTCGGCAAGAATTTGGAACATCCCCCTAACAACCACCTACAACCTCAGTTTATTTTTAATAAATATCGATCCGAAAACAATAGTGAGGTGTAAAATATTACTTCTATACTCGCCACTGAACAACCCCAAAACGTTATGTCGAGACTCGAGCGCATTATTTTTTTTTTAAACTTTTTGAAGATTATGAAGGTTTTTTGGTTTGCCGTAGTTTATTGGAATGAGGACGTGTTAATTTCTTCTTTAATTCTGCAAGAAACTTATGTTTTTATCTTGTTTCGAAGGTCAAATGTGTTTCTATTTGCCTGTTTACTTAGCAGGAAGCGATGCTAAGATTTGTAGAGGTGCTTGTCAAGACATATGTATGTAACGTTGCATGAAAACAAAAATTCACGCAGTAAATTCATTCTTAATACAGTACAACAAAATCAAACATGACAGTTGAGGAAAATCCATGGGTGTAAACAAAATATGATTTCTTCTACAATTAGAAACGCAACGAGCATGAGTTAGAGTTTACATGTATGTGCTATTTAAGTAACATGACGTCAAACACTATTATGAGTACAGAAGAGTACAAGAACGAACACGGACTATATGTCTGTACATCACACTTGTTACCCCCAGTCTTTTCGACTTCGACATTTTAGATGGTCACCAAAGCATTAAATATTTATTCAATTGACCCATGACCCTCCATAACTCTTTATGATAATCATTCCACATATGCCCTGCTGCACCACACACAACTACTTTACATGTAGTTCTTAATCATCGTACATCGTTATAAACAATATTTATGAAAATTTCTTCTTTAACTTTGCACTTATTTGGCAATTTTTGCCGTTGTCCTTTGGATAATCATAATATTGAATAACAAAACAACAATTACAATACTTATTATTGTACAGTAATGGTATACTTGTACACTGTACACTTGTGTATCGGTACTGTATATATACTTGAATATTGCATAATGTACACTGTTTACTTGTATACTGCATACTGTATACTTGTAAAGGTCTACTGTATACAGTACCGAACACACTGAAATCATGTGTCATACATTTGTCCGTAACCCTACCACTATCGATACATACACATGATGTCTTCATTATGTATTGGAAGCTTCCTTCCTCATACGCAAAAATAGTATATCGGGTTTTTCCAACCAGTACGGATGCCGCTATTGATTTCT
>KN882923.1:205200-218215 GCA_000934455.1 Apostichopus parvimensis
AGAAACCTTAGCCAGTCATTTTAACATAGCCCTCAATGTTACATTGGATTCCTTCATTTATTGTTGCACACAGGATGATATATCAAATTTATATAATTTCGTCGATAAACCTTCCAATGTGGGGTTGACTTTGAACTGACATATTTGAATCATTATGGAGTATATATCTCTAAGTCTTTCAACTTCTTTTTGTAACGTATTATCAACATGGGAATCATTTGTATAAGTATCTTTTCGATTGTTATTACTGCATAGTGTAAAATAACAAGAGTACTGTATGTAACTAGAGCATTTCTTTGAGAGACGACGTAATTATTTTGATTGTTAGGAACGTAATCCTCAGTCACTTTTCTATCTTATGTGTAATAATATTTTTATACCCTTCTACAGACGAGAAACGACATATATCAAAGGAGAAAAAACACAGTTTCTTGAAACTGTTAAGACAATTAGGACTCGAACGACAAGAACCGATATCATTGATGAAGGCAATGGAAGTGAAACAATGTCATGTATGTGACGTTGGGAATGCTGGAATCCTTGATAATTTTATATCCAAAATCACCTGCTACGACCATCGAATTCATCAGAGAAGGCTTCAATTATCGGGATCTAACAGGAGTCCTAGATTAATCAGTAATCAAGTACCGGAAACAAAATATTGGGCAGATTCCGACTCTGATGAAAGCGAAACAACAGATGATCATTCTCAAGGTAGCAGTGTTAGTTCTCGGGACATACTTTATGCAATATTAAGTTGTCTAGATCCATTTTTGTTGCAAGATGTTTTGATGAAAATGTCTGCTTGTCAATTGGCCGTACCCGTACTTATGCCTAATGTGTTAGATGATTCTGTTGACTTTCGCTTGTGGTGTCTGCGTAAAATATCAAAATCTTGGTATGACAAGGAAAGCACAGCAATACAAACAGCGAATATAGTCAATTACAGCTTGTTAGCAGTCACCGCTTTGAAATTTGGGGAAGTAAATCAGTCAAAATCTAATGTCCTCAACAAAATGTTTGGTATATCACAAGACATCGATGAGCATGCGTATTTCGATTCTTTTGAACAAGATCCATCCCTATCAATATGGTCAAAAGGAATTTTGGAATGTGCATGGTATTTGCCTGAGAATGGATGTCATTCCTATACATCGTTGAACGCAACATCTCTCTCGACAAAATACAAGTTTGAAGAAGCGCTTGCATTGCTAAATCTCCGGGGTGATGCACAAGAATTCAGTTCACAAATGAAATTTGCAGTAGACAACTCATTTGTCACAATAGTGTTTATTGATTCAAATAGCAAGAAAAAATACATCGAGGAGATCGATGAAATCATGACAACTTCCCATGTGGTACTTATTCTCTGTCCATCCTCCCAATCCATTCAAACTAAGAGAATTTCACAGAAAGTAAAGAAGTATGCGGCAATGACTAGTATCAATGCTACCGGACTTGCTGCTGTTGAAATTGCCGATTTGATTACAGAAACGATAGCTCAAGTAATAAAAGATAAAAACCAGAGTTCGAAAAGGTGCTGCTTGGCCGAATCAACAGAGATATGTCGAAAACTCTCTATTAGGGTAGATGAAGATGTACCCGAATGTAAGGAAGCAAGGAAAAGAGCAGAAGAGATTGTTTATCTCTTAGATTCAGACACATACGAAAAAGATAAAACATTTCCTATTCAGACTTGTTTGAGTTCGTTAATGAATGAATCGCCACATGGTGGACAGGGAAATGCTGACATACATTGCGATACAGAGTCAGCCACAGATCTGGATATAGAGCACCAGCGCGCAATGATTGATGAGAAAGATATGAAAGTAAGAACATCACAGTTGCATACAGAACTTTCTGATCCTATCAAAAAGTTCTATGAAGGATGTTCTTACGAAAAAACAAAAAGGCAATACTTTCTCGAATGGCTTGAAATGCTTCTGAACAATTTGTCCATGAAGACATTAAAGCCACTGTTTGCTCAGCTGAAGGTCAACTCAGCTAATATAAGAAGTCTGTCATCTAAGATAAATACATTAAACATCCAATTTGAACATCCTCAACCAGGCAAGGCCCGCGACGAGCTACAGAGTATGTTAGAGGATTATAAATTAAGGGAGACCGAATTAATAACTGAAAAAAGCAAAACGATTGATAAATTCGACGACTGTGTGGGCTTAGAACACTTTATGAGAGAATTGTCTCAACTATTTGAAGCTTACTACGTTTCAAATGATATCGCATTTCAGCAAAACATAGCGTATAATTCTCTACCCTATTTAGCTGCATCTATGCTGCTAAGCGGACTTCCAATTGAAATACTAGACGGAGACTCCAAATTTGTCCCTATGATGTGGGTAAAGGAAATATTTCAATCAGTGATCAAGATGCTCGGTGAAGATGCCCGTCTTTATGTGATATCTGTTTTAGGGATTCAAAGTAGTGGTAAGTCTACCTTGATGAACAGTTTGTTTGGTGTACGATTTGCTGTCAGTGCAGGGCGATGCACTCGTGGGGCATTCTTACAATTGCTACCGGTGGCAAGGCCTTTGAGGGACGTCCTTAAATGCGATTTCATTGCAATAGTTGACACAGAAGGACTGCGAGCACCCGAAAAACGAGAAGTTAAAAAATCAACAACACAGGATAACGAACTAGCAACATTTGCACTGTGTATTTCAGATCTCACCCTTATAAATATTGGAGGGCAAACAATGGGAGAAGATATGACAAATGTACTACAAATAGCTGCGCATGCGTTCATTAGAATGAAGGAAGTTAACCTCAATGCTGAATGCCGTATTATACAACAATTTGTCGCCGATGTAACTGCGGAGGAACAAAATGAAGCCGCGATGCAAAGCATTATCTCCACACTTAATGAAGCGATACGTGAAGCCGCAAAGAAGGAAGGAAAATCGCACCTGTACCGGCAGTTCTCAGACGTTTTTGTTGTGCAAAACTATGAAAGAGAATCTGATCATGTTCAATATATTCCAAGTTTGTGGCGTGGATATATGGGTGCTCCAAATTACCAATATGGTGTAAGTGTGCAAAGGTTGAAATCAAATATTCTTCAATGCATTCAACGGAGCGACACATCAGGAAAGATTTCGGATTTTATTTCAAGAATGTCAGATGTATGGAATGCGATAGGAAAGGAAGACTTTGTATTTAGCTTCCAAAATACAAGGGAAGCCTCATTATATGAAAGTTTTATGGCTCTGTACAGAAATTCTATAACTCCTGTTCGAATCGAAGTCATAAGGATGCAATTAACAGCCCGCCAACATATTGAAAATGCTGAAATTGGAGAAACGTTCACCGTTCAGAAAAAGAGTTTAAAAGAAATAGAGTGTTACTTGGGCGAACAGTGCGGAAAAATTCTTCAAGAAATTGGCAAATTAATCAAAGAGGAGAAATATGAAACTGTTCAGAAACATGAAGTCTATTTTAAAAAAGACTTGGAAACCAAAGCAAGTCGCATGCTTTCAAATGTCAGCGCGGAATTGTATCTAGTTGCTCAACGCCATAGAGAACAAAATGAAATATCGTCCATTGTTAATCGCTTATATCATGAACTTTGCGAAAGCATGACCACTGTTGCCGAACAGTTACGATTGCAAATTCCTGCAAGCGAGCAAAAGGGGAGACAAAGCATAAATATCGATCATTATATTGATAAGGCATTTGAGGAGTTTTGGTCACCCTCATACGAGCAGATCTTCCACGATTATCCTCTGACTTCATTAGAAGATATCCTTCGACAAAATCAACGGTCTCTCACAACCTCCATTACATCAGAAACACAAAACACTTCACTCATGATAAACCCTAATGCAATAAACTCATTAGAGTATTATTCTGTTTCGACTAATGTTGTTTTTGATGATTTTACCGCTGTAAATCGCTTTAAGCTAACATTGAATGCCATTGATCTTAATCAAAAGCAATTCAAAGAATTGACAAGCTTAATTGAACAACAAGCTAAAGAAAACTTGAATTTCCAACAGAATGCTTCAAAGTCAGTGAAAATGTTAGTTAACTTCTTAAAATCAGCAAACATTGAAATGGGGCATAGGAACATTGTTCTTTACATATGTTCCAGATTTGCTGAGGTTGCACAAAGTGAACACTGCAAGAATGAATCACAGATGATGATGGAATCCGATGACACAGAAAATAAAATATTCCCTGCAGACGTTGTTCCCATTAACCGACTTGAACCAACTTTCTGTGGAATTGCTAATTCAATCTTCAAATTGAATTCCGAAACAATTCAAAAGTGGCTTAGGATTGGAGAGAAAAATGACAAAAAGCAAAAGTGGTACAGGAGAATGTATGATTGGCGAAAGACCAAACAATCGACTGAATTCTGGAAAGAATCCTTAGTAAAAGCACTTACAATTTTTTTTGAAGGTATCGAGAAAAACACAAAAGAATGTCATTGTACGAAGGAAAATATTATTCACTATTGTCGGCGCATAGAAGATTATGTACAGGGATTGGACAAATCAGTCAAATCACATGCAATTGCGTTCGCTTTGGGTCAGGGAATAGCACAATTCCATATTTATATGTTTGACTACATTGAACAAGTTGTTAATAACCCAGATTATTGCATGAAATTCGCAGAACCTTTAGACTTTCCAAACTTACGTAGTAAGCTAGATGAAATGAACAAACTCGTCAAAAAGTTTGTAACTGATCAACAACTCTTCAACATGTCTTCTACTGATAGACAAACCTTTCATCAAGAACTTTACGAACAGGCTCAAAAGTACAGTAATTTGCCACAGTCATTGTCTGTTTTACAGTTACTAGATGCTAATTTTTTGCGTGATTTGCCACATGTCTCAATGCATGAATCTAATGCAATTCACAAAGAAGTCAATACTTTAAAGAAAAACTTGTTAGCTCAAAATTTAGCATCGTTTTCACATGACTATATGCTGACGCAACTTACAGGTATAATTTATCGGGATGATGAGAAAGCTGAGTCTATTATATTTTCAAACGAAGTAAAGCGCGCTATTGTCTTACATATTGCAGCTTGGATATTGCCTATAATAGCAGTCACACAGCATCAGTTTGAAAAGAGCAAAAACGTGGCAGTGTTAATTAAAGAAGAAAAAGAAACTCTCCATAACTTTTTTCGAGGTTTTTGCATTAAACATAAGGAACAAATAGTGACACAGGCTTTTTGCAATATCGTTAAGAGTGCGATCAAAGAAGGGGCAACTGCGCGCGTTTTTCCGATTCTTTATAGCAGCCTGAAAAAAGAGCTAATCGAGTTTTCCAAAAAGAGGGTATTCATCGGACATGTGCTAATCGATTTTTGTCAAAATGATAACTGCGCAGGGTTCACCGACTTCTTAGAGAAATTTAAAGACGTTGGGTTAAGTTGGAGTCTTCGGCGCATTGCGATTGCTTGCAACAACCGCCACAGTCAACTGCTGCACAAAACGTATCAGCAATATATAGATACCGCGATAAAGGAAGCCCTCAACGTAATACAAGAAACACAGGCCACATTTCAGAGTCACGAACCAACTTTTTTCAACTGGCTTTCTACCTTTGTCGAAAACCTTAAAACGAAAGCGCGATTAACTTGCAAAACAATTGATATTGAAATTATGAAAAAGTTCCAAATTGTCGAAAGTTTCTCATTGTTTACCAAAGAATGTAATAAGATAATCTCAAAAGTTGCTCCAGAAATTATTCAATCCTTAGAACTTCCTACTCCAGATAAGGTAGACGAAACGATATCGTGGCTGTTGGAAACTCCTTTTAATCTTCACGTCTCACTTTTTGAAGAAATCGAAGGTTGCAAAAAGCAATGTCCATTTTGCGGTGCTGTATGTGACAAGGACATGTCTGCCCACGAAAAACATTCAGCAGCGCTTCACTATCCTCAAGGTATTAATGGATGGCGTTACCTAAGTACGAACAAATTAGTTACGGGGATATGTACTTCCTTAGTGGATTCGAACTGCACATATATAAGTACATCTTCGAACAATGATAACCCAGAATATCGACCATACAAAGATTACGAAATCGATTTTCCAGACTGGTATATTCGTGGTGCTTCTAAAAGCAAGCCTACCGAGTTCTGGCAGTTCGTCTTTGCACAACTAAATGAGAAAATTGCAGAGAGACACAACTGCGAGAAAGGTGATGTGCCACAGGCGTGGAACGAAATAACAATAGAGAATGCAATTAAAAGTGCCAAAACAATGTATTTTAATGCTTTCCGCTTTGGTAATATGGTGAAGTACCCATTTGGCAAGTAAGAAAGGGGGGTACAGAGAGAGACTAGAGGACACCGTTGAATAAAGTACACTAACAGTGCATGACGAGTTTTTAAAGTATAATTTTATATACAATGTAACTGTCGTCCATCTTTCGTAACGTAATAAACAAATAATATATACAGAAAATAATACAGTCAAACCTAAACACAATACAAGGGTGGCGTACATTAACTAGCCCTGTCAAGGCAAAGCTAATCCCTAATATGTAAGCTGCCTAGCAGCGCAGCTAACTATAGTCGCTACGTCAAAGACAACGCAGCGCAAGCACAACGCAGCCTAACTATAGGTACTGCGTCAAGGACGACACAGCGTAAGGACAGCGCAGCTAACGATAAGATTCGTCATCCCGCGAACCCCACGCTGCGACGACCTTGCGAAGACACAATCAGTTACGCAGCGCAGCTGCAGAGTGTATTACTCGATCCTCTTCAGAAGCCAAACATAACCTAAGTCCCTAAAACGACGTCTCTTACAAGCGCTACAAAATTCGGCATAGATTCTGCCTAGCAACTAACACTAAATATACCCCCAACTTAATGCCAAAAAACGCTCCTTGCACGACATTATAAATGATCCCGTAATGTGTAGAATCCGATACACGATTAACTGACCAATTAAGAAATAGCCAGTAAGATTGACAATATTCTCTGCAGCGCTATACGTATATGAGCTAACCCCGCCCCACTGTCTTTGCAACCCCAATAGTTCCCCGTATACTAAGAACAAAGGCGGCCTTGTCCACCGGACTGTTTACATAAAGCCCCAGCAGCAACAACCAACTCTTGCAGCCAGCAATAAACTGATACTTAAATCACACATACTAGGTACCTCCCAACTTAAACATTAAAGTAAGAAGCATTTTATAACGGTAAACAGGCAAGATAGAAAATACATACACACGAGAAAAGTAGGTTGCTTTCTCGTAACAGTATCAATTAAGCGAAGTCGAATAACAGAATTCAAGATTTTCAGGTAGCACATACACGTTAATATATGTTCAGGACATAGTGGTAAACAAGTCACATCATTTAGCGTAAAGTATAGTCATTGTCAGTGATATGAATGACTCGACTCACGTTATCGACATAACAAGACATTGATGAGATGTTCACTCTAATCTAACGTGTTCTAAGCCTACTCACACCTGTCTCCATAGAGATCAACACGTATACATAACACGGTTAATAGAGTGTTAAGAAACTAATCGGCCACAAATTCCCTCTCACATGACACGGCAGTGTAGAGCCGTATTGTCGCTCATGTATATACCTATGGCAACAGTCGAACAGCATCGTTTTGATATCGCAACATCAATTACTTGAGAATAGCAGACTATTTGGAATGGTCTTTGGAATGAAAGTAAGACAAATTTCTGCATAAGTGCGACGAATAGCAGGCCATGTATGGAGGTTTGAATATTGTAGAGATTAACCTTTAAAACAGGTGATGCACCAACGGGTTGGAATTACACTTTAATAGAAATTTAAATAAAAATTAAAGATATATGGTTACGTTCATTGTTTCGTAAACTGACATTGCCCCGTAAGATGGGAGATATGAAAATGTTTTCATTCTAAAGGAAAATTTAAACCACAAACATATTATGATCATCACTGTGATAGTATTATCAATGGGATTTGGTGTTTGATGTTCAAACAAGACTTACTACAGCAAGCCAAATATATTAATTTATAATACAAATTATAATGAAATTGTTAAAATACCCTCTGTTCTGTTTTTATTTTTTCGTTAAAAAGTTAATGTAAAATGTACTTATATTAAGTAAGATCTTATTCAGCAAAACAAATACTCTACTTTACATTGAAAATTATTAAAATTTTCTGTATTTTTTCGACAAAGTAAATACACCTATTAAAAAAGCGTATATTTCGTTTAGGTTTTATTATTTTGTAAGCTTATGGGGTTGTACAATTACATTGTCTGCTTTATTCGAAGCAAAACGTCCTGAATTTGTAAGTGTTTACATTTTTAGACAATCCATCGTTTATTTTACGTTCGTTTTTATGACACTTTCTTATACTTCATTTATGATCAATATTTTACATTGCATCATGTTCAAAATGTTATTCTTCTGACTAGTCAAATAGGAGATGATACGTTCCATTCTTGTATGGATGGAGCTATAAGATAATTTTATTATATAGCAGGCCATGTTCCTTGCTTGAGCGACAACGGAACCAGCCAAAACGATGGATGTATATTGTATTATTTGAGACACGATATTGCTTATAGGCAAGTTGTCAGCCTAATTTGAAACGATGTATAAATACTTGTTTAAAGGGTTTTCTTCAAGGAAATATACGCAACGTGTTGAATAATGATATTGTTCTGGTTTATTATGATTACACCTGCTTTAATGTCTGCTACTCATGAAGTTAGAAGTTAAAAACAATGTAAAAGTTAATTATCAAAGTGAAAATGATTGTTACATTACGAACGATAGATATAATTTTTGTTTTAATTTCGCTTTTTCCATATTGAATAGCTTTGAAATGAAGATTAAACTATATATTTGGCTAATTTGATGTACTAATTATGCTAGTTGCAATGTTATTTTTTATTAGAATTACACTTAATAGACGCGTGATTGTATATTCTTTTACTAAATTTATTGTATTAATTCGTAGCCGTTATAGTTTGTAGGAAAACAATATTTGGCGTTTGAATAATATATATCTTGTTTGGTATTTAAATGACCTTGTTACAGAAACAAAGTACAGCACAGCTGATGAAATATTTGTAAATATTAACAAAGCACTTCGATGAATCATATCAGGTTAGCATGGCTTGATTAAAGAGCACAATTAACAAAGTTAAAATATATTACTGGGAAACCAACCAGAGGTTTTACATACTGAAACAATAGAATACACGTATTCATGTATGTATGTGTAGGTGGATTGGTTGTTTCGTGGAAGAGGACTTATGTATCTATTACTGGCGTGGAGTTCTGTATTGCTTCTTTGTTTTTATTTTCTTTCTTGTGTTTTCCAATTGTTACGCTCTCAAAAAGTTGAGTTTATTTCCATCCATTGGATACAATCTACTTGTCTTAAATACTCTTTGTACTTTGTGTTACACAAATAAATCAATGAGAGAAATGAAAGCTTACGCACTTTAATATTTTTCTTTTAACATAAGCCTGCTCTTACTCCATCTGCCCACAAAAGATTAATTCGTCATTCTTAATTTCTTATTTGAAGTGGAATTTTAAAAATGATAATAATGAATATGACGATGACGATGACGTCGACGAAGATAATGATGACGACGATGATGATGGCGATAATGATAACGTTGTTACCCTCTTTCTGTGTTTTAGTACTGTACGTTTCGATTATTTATAATTAGCTAGCTTGTAATTGAGGTCAATGCCTTTAATAAGTTTAGTGGCGAAGTCAGATGGATAGGACAGAGGAGGGGGAGAATAAACCTTGAAAAAGTGTCACGTATGTGAAGTCGTTGGCAAGATTAAGATGTAGTTAATATGATGGAAATGATTGCCGAATATTGAATTGAAGCCCTCTTACCGAAACAAACATTTCTCAAACCAAAGTGGAATCCCTCCCTTATACCCCTCCCTACAAGGATGTAAGAGAATTTTCGTGCCCCTCTCCCTCACCCTAAATTCCAAAGTCCAAATTGAGACCTAAGTTAGTGTAGCGACCCAACCATGCATTGATATCAATTTAGAGGGATCCCCATCCCAAAGGTAAACACAATATTTAAAATAAAATCAGTTAATAAATATATAACACGCACAAAAGGTCCAAGCGCCCTCCATTTTTACAGGGATTTCTGTTTGGACGCTCATAGATGATGAGTTAGGTAATCTGGAAATGTTGTAATCATAGATAATTTCTGGAAGTTTATTGTGTGGTTTGTGATTCAGTTTGCGAGTTTGGCTTGTTATGTTTGTGGTATGATGGACTTATTGTATTAAATCTGTTTACGCTTTAGGCCATGGTGAGCCTTGCCATGAGTACGGAACAGAAATGTTTCATGTTAATTCAGGGATCGAGCTGTCAGTGCCTATCTTGATTATGGATTTATCCTTTGTTACATTGACTTCGTCTTGTTTTGTGTTGTATGTATTAGTTATGTGGTATATGTTCATGTCTCAGATTCTTGGTAACAGTCCAATATATCATTGTTAGGGAATGACATTGTGTTGTCTTTGCTAAAATGAATACAGTAGACCGTCAGCTTTCCTGGTACAGGTGGAATCGAAGGTGACGATCGTGTAAGACTGGTTAAGAGCTCGGGTGTCAATCACAGTGGGACAGGGGACACGTTCCCCACCTCCGCTCCAACTTTCCGAAGGTTGGGGGTACAATATAAAATGTCCCTGCCCATCCCCAGGTTTATTGACTGAACGTGTATGCTCTAGTCCAAGCAGGCTCAGAATTTATTGAATAAAGTCTCATCAAATAAAATCATAAAATCTAAAAGCATTGTGGTATGAGATTATTAGTAATTAATGTTTTATTCTCATCTGCTCACCCCCTTCCTCGCGATTATATGTACGGATTTTATTTATAGCGTTAACTAAATGAGAAACTGCGCCCATTCACCGCTGGGGCTATCTGCTAAGACAGCAGATAATGAAAGCCCGCAGCATTCGCTAATCTCCCTTTCAGACTCTAGTGATGCCTCGCAAGCAAAGACGTGACTTGGGAATGTGAATGATAAAGAGTGGTATGTGTATGGGTACAAGCGCGCTGTCTGTAGATTAAACCGCAAAAGGTGACATTTTGAGTGATGTTTTGCTTTGCGATCGGTGTCGTGAGTGAGCAGATATGATTTCGGTATCGAGTGTGAAGACGGTAAGTAACTTCCATAGTAATTTACAGATGCAACGCCATTAGCCCAGGATAAGAAAATGTAAGGTAACATTAGACTAGCAAGTTGAAAATAGGCCAAATAAAGAGGAATATACAGGTTGTCACTGTCTTTAGAGAGAATTCAGCTGAGGCTAGCTTTGCTCCAGCCGTTAGAAGTATGTTTGGTGAATTTGGTCCCTGATTTTCCGGCCAGCTCCACAGAAGCAGAGATGACTTTCATCATCCTCGGACGTATGAAGACATCGCTACGCAGCACCAGGAGTCATGTCAGGCTAAACCATTTGATATCACATTCATCGTATGCGTCTGGCACATACAAACATCAAATAAATAGCAGAGAAACTCATAACTAATTCCAAAGCCGCAATTTTGGAAGATTCAAGTAAGAAGAGACAGCGTGAATGTGTTCATATAACCATCATTGTAAAGCACATAGTACTTGTGGATTATGCGCTATATAAACAACCGTGTAATAATTATTATGGCTATTTAAATGTACTTACGATACGATGTGAGTGCATATATGTTGTTGACATCTGAATAACAAGACGATTTTATTCTTATGTGCAGTTTTAAGAATGATTCCGAAATGTGTTAAGTTTCAACTGTTTTAATCATGATAAAGACCCTAAGTGACCCCCGGATGTTACATATATAAATCTTTCTTCATTTAAGTTTGAACACTTGTTAGATGTGCGCCCGCCCCTGGGTCCCGCCGGCCCAAAGGCGGGTCCAGTACTCAATCTGATAAAGGCTTTGCGATGTCTGCTACTCTCATACTCCTTTAGTTTTAAACTTGGTGAGTCATTTATGTCCTCCCACCACACGTTTTCAATGGTTCTGGGACAAAATCCCCCCGGACAAAATCCCCCCGGACAAAATCCCCCTGACCCATACAAAGCCTGCCTGCCTGCAACAACCAGGGATGGCCCAGGTGTGACAGTCAAGGCATGGGTCATTACACTGGTTATGGTACCGGTCAGGGCACCCGTCAGGGGACTGGTCAGGGTACCAGTCAGGGTACTGGCGAGCGTAACTGTGAGGGCTCCTGTTAGGGTACCTGTGAGGGTACCGGTCAAGGTACTGGTCATGTGACTGGTCAGGGTACCGGTCATCATACTGGTCACTGTACCGGTCAGGGTTCCACTCAGTGTACTGGTTAGGGTACTAGTCAGGATACCAGTCAGGATACTGGTCGGGGTACCGGTCAGGGGACTGGTCGGGAGATCAGTGAGGGTTATTGTGAGGCTACCTGTTAGTGTGACATTCAAGAGACCGGTCAAGGTACTGGTCAAAGTACTGGTCATTGTACCAGTACTAGTAAAGGTATGTGTCAGAGTACGTGTCAGGGTACGTGTCAGGGAGCCTTTCAGGATACCAGTTGGGATACCGGTCGGGGTACCGGTCGAGGTACCGGTTGAGGTACCGGCCGGGGTACGGGCCGTGGTACGGGCCGGGGTACGGGCCGGGGTACTGGTCAGGGAGCCATTGAGAGTACCAGTGGGGGTACCACTGAGAGTACCACTGGGGGTACCGGTGGGGGTACCGGTGGGAGTTACTGTCAGGGTAACTGTCAGGCTAGCTATTTGGGTACTGGTCGGTGTATGGTCGAGGTACAGGTCAGGGTACTGGTCCGGGAACCACTGAGAGTACCACTGAGAGTACCAGTGGGGGTACCGGTGGGCGAACCGGGGGACCGGGGGACCGGGGGACCGGGGGACCGGGGGACCGGGGTACCGGGGGACCGGGGGACCGGGGGACCGGGGGACCGGGGGACCGGGGGACCGGGGGACCGGGGGACCGGGGGACCGGGGGACCGGGGGACCGGGG
>KN882923.1:222776-239000 GCA_000934455.1 Apostichopus parvimensis
TAACATCACCATTGTACACTTTTGTCGCACCAAATTGCATCTGAGGGCATTCAGCAATAGAAAATTTTCCACCCCCTCCCCTTATACCCCTCCCCCAAATCACTCTAACGCCACTTTGGCCCCTCCCAAACAAAGGCCCTGGATCCGCCAGTGTACAGTAATGGTATACTTGAACACTGTACACTTGTGTATCGGTACTGTATACTTGAACATTGCATACTGTACACTGTTTACTTGTATACTGCATACTGTATACTCGTAAAGGCCTACTGTATACAGTACCGCACACACTGAAATCATGTGTCATACATTTTTCCGTAACCCTACCACTATCGATACATACACGTGATGTCTTCATTATGTATTGGAAGCTTCCTTCCTCATACGCAAAAATAGTATATCGGGTTTTTCCAACCAGTACGGATGCCGCTATTGATTTCTCAGTGTTAATATTTCAACAAATATTAAAGTAAAAACCGGACCTTCAAACAATATTGAGTTACGTTTCAAGTCATTAGTTCTGCAAATAAGATTTTCTAATTGCACTCCTTGCCTGGAATTGTTTATTAATGCTGAAAAGGGATGCTAGCTTTTAATCTTCAGAGAATGGCATTTACAATGCTCTGTAAATTAATTCGTGAGAAAAGTCCATTTTGTTATTTACATCGGCTGTGTTTCAAAATAATTGTCGATCCAGTTGAAATGTGCAGTTCGGAGTTGGTGAGATAACAAGGCCATGTACAACTAAATAGACCTCCGGGAGAGCATGGTCTGTTTCTACTGAAGTCAGACAGATTTGCGAAAAGAAGGTAAGGAAGAGTATTATCAATCTAATCTAGAGCTAAGCTAAGTGTAACTGTCATATCACTGTATAGTATTGTGTATTACTTCATTTTGTAATGTTTCGAGTCCAGACGGTTATCGTGATTGGTAATATATATTATCCCTCAAATTTTGGGCAGAATTACAATCTTTTAATGAGCCAGCTATCACCCGCAAACAAATATGACATTTACTTGTATTTCCGTACTGTAAAATCTAATTTAGAGTTTCAAATATACACTCTTACATATAATTTAACATGCATGTTCTGTGGATGAGTTTCGTTAATGTTCAATGAACACTTTGAACTGGTGTTGCTCCAAATTAATACAATCGGATACATTGGGATGGGGGGGGGGGAGAAAGGATTTCATATGGAATAATATGATCATGCTTATGCTCGAAAAGTTTGGAGTAATTGTCCTTCTAATTGTGGAAGCAGCACTGCGATCACAACGATGAAGCATGCTTCAATTAATGACTTTCTTACCTTGTTGTCTTTACAGTTGTGCAGTCATATTGATTACATAAACGTCATTTGCCGGTGAACATTGTATTACGAAATGGTTCAAAATCACTTTTTGCAAAAACAGTAATGTTCGGGAGGGTGATAGTCTAATCAGGAAACCTGGGGAAAGTCTAACATGATATGTAAACAGAAAGGTATGAGGCATGATGTATTGTAGTTATTTGGTCATTGCACATTATTAAAGCTGTCTTAGTGGCAATAGCAAAGGTTGCCATGGTAACATTTAATATTCCTGAGTAATGAGTGTCATAAGTCAACCATGATAGGGTGACTGAGAGTGATTGACTATCTTTATCTGGGAGAGGGGTAAAAAGCTGTCCGTGTGTGTCTATAGTGGATGTGTATGTGTGTGTTAGTCCGAACGTTGGCTTCGAAACTTGGGTAAGTTATGATATAATATGATCAAAGTTTTGAGGTCAAGATAAAAGAACCAAAGAATAACATTTTGGATATTAAAAGCAAATCAGAATGGAAAAATGGCAGAACTTGTACAACCCTTGTGAAGAATATCAGACTCTGTAAACGTCAGATTCAACATCTGGAGCAATCAATTCTTGTCCGACACTTATACTTGCATGATTGGGGAGCGGTTACTGTGCTGGTTGGGCTAAATATGCAATCCTAAGAATGGACGGTGACACGAACACTAATCATGGCGTCATATAGACTTATGGCCTTTTGAATAATTTGGAGCAGAATAAAGTCTTTTCTATTGGCGATTTGTGTTCTGATGCATTTAAAGAGGAAAGGAAAAACGGAAGCACTGACCATGACAGCTGAAGAACTGAGAAAAGAAAACAAAAAATGAATGATAAGTTAAATGACTTATTACAATAGTCCAGACGAAATTGTTTGAAAATATTTTGAACCAAGCGAGAATACCTATGATAAGATTGCATATCTTGCCGAGAAACTTAATGTAAAAATTGAAGTGTGGACATTGATTGAAAACAAATCTCATCCCCAAGTTGTAGAGTTGAATGTTAATGCATATGTATGCCACGTTACTTCAAACAAAAACGCACGCAGTAAATTCATGCTTAATAAAGTACAACAAAACTTACTTCCTCATCCGCAAAAATAGCATATCGGGGTTTTCCAACCAGTACGGATGCCGCCATTTATTACCTAATGTTTATATTTTAGCAAATATTCAGATAAAACCGGACCTTCAAAAACATATAAAATTACCTTACAATTCATTTGTCCTGAAATAAGGTTTATAAGTGCACCCATTGTCTAGAATTGTTTGTTAAGAGGGAAAGGGGATACTAGTTATCTTTAAAGAATGGCATTTACAAACCTCTGTACATTCATTCGTGAGAAAAGTCGTACTAGTCATTTACATCGGCTGTTACTTAAAAAAACTTGTTAATGCAGTGTTTATATGCAGTTCAGAATTGGTGAAAAAACGAGGCTATGTAAAACTAAATAGACCTCCAGGAGAGCATGGCCTATTTTTAGTGAAGTCAGAAAGATTTGAGGAAAGAAGGTAAGAAAGAGTATTCTAAATCTAAGCTAAATCTAAGCTAAGTGTAACTGTTATATCACAGTATGGTACTGTGTATTACTTCATGCTGTAATGTTTAGAGTCCACACGGTTATCGTGATTGGTAATATATATATATATATTTGCCTTCAAATTTTGAGCGGAATTACAATTGTTTAATTGACAAGCTATCACCCGCAAACAAATATGACATATACTTGTATTTTCGTACTGTAAAATCTAATTTAGAGTTTTCAAATATACACTCTAACATATAGTTTAATATGCATGTTCTGTGGAAGAGTTTCGTTAACTTTCAATGAACACTTTGAACTGGTGTTGCTCTATATTATTCCAATCGGATAGGGGTGGGGTGGGGAGGAGGGGGGATTTCATATGGAATAACATAATCATGCTTTTGCTCGAAAGGTTTGGAGTGATTGTCCTTCTAATTGTGGAAGCAGCACTGCGATCACAACGCTGTAGCATGCTACACTTTATGACTTATCACTTTTGGCGAAAACAGTAATGTTCGGGCGTGTGATAGTCAAATCAGGAAACATTGGGTTATGTCCAACAGGATATGTGAACAGAAAGGTATGAGGCATGAGGTATTTTAGTTACTTGGTCATTGCACATTATTAAGCTGTCTTAGTTGCAATAGCAGCGATTGCCATGGTAACATGTAATGTTCTTGAGTAATGAGTGTCATAAGTCAACCATGAAACGGTGACTGATAATGATTGGATATCTTTATCTGGGAGAATTCAAAGCTATCTACAGTATGTGTGTCTTTGATGTAGGTGTTTATGTGTGTAAGCCTGAACATTGGCTTTAAAACGTTGGTAAGTTATGACGTCATATGATTAAAGCTCAGAGATCAAGGGTCAAACGACCAAAGAACAACTTTTTGCCACCGGGCCGGTGGATAAGATTGGTAGGTATGCGCCTTGACATGGGTTGAAGTGAACGTGCGACTTATGACATCATAGGGTCAAGATCAAAGATCAACTATCAAATAATCAATAAAAGGACGTGTCAATGTCTTGTTTAATTCTGGAAGAAACTAATGTTTTATATTGTTTTGGAGGTTAAATGTGTTTCTATTGGCCCGTTTTAATTAATAATAATATTAATAAATTCTATTTATATAGCGCTTAATACAGCGTTTCAAAGCGTTTTACAAAGTAGGAAAGAGACAGAGCAAACCAAGGAAAAAAAGAAACTAGGAATCTAACAGAAATGTCTTAAGTGAGGTCAGGTAGGTTACTCGAATCTCTAAACTGGGAAGTGACGTGGATGACTTTGGAAGCGATGCCAAGCAGGAGCAGGAACAGGAAGCGATGCCAAGATGCTTGTGTAGTATTTGTAGAGGTAATTTTGAAGGCATATATATGTAACGTTGCTTGAAAACGAAAATGCACGCAAATTTATTCTTAATAAAGTACAACAAAATCAAACATGACAGTTGAGGAAAATCCATGGGTGTGAACAAAATATGATTATTCCTTGTACAAGTAAGAACCGACGAGCATGAGTTAGAGTTTACATTTATTGCTATTTAATTAACATAACGTCAAACACTATTATGAGTACAGAAGAGTACAATAACGAACACAGACTATATGTCTGTACATCACACTGACCCTTTCAATATCTCCCGTTACCCTCGCACTATCGATGCGAACATGTGATGTCTTTGTTATCTTTTGAAAGCTTCCTTCCTCATACGCAAAAATAGTATATCGGGGTTTTCCAACCAGTACGGATGCCGCTATTTGTATTCTAATTTTAATATTTTAGCAAATATTAATGTAAACCAGACCTTCAAATAATATTGAATTACGTTTCAACACATTTGTCCTGCGATAAGATTGTTAAGTACACTCATTGCCTGGAATTGTTTATTAAGAGTGAAAAAGGGGATACTAGCCTTTTATCTTCAGAAAATGGCATTTACAATGCTCTGTATTTTCGTACGTGAGAAAAGTCGAACTAGTCATTTACTCGGCTGTTCCTTAAAAAATGTTAATCCAGTGTCAATGTGCAGTTCAGAATTGGTGAGATAACAAGGCCACGTACAACTAAATAGACCTCCAGGAGAGCATGGTCTGTTTCTTGTGATTTCCGATAGATTTTTGTAAAGAAGGTAAAGAAGAGTATTAAAAATCTAAGCTAGAGCTAAGCTAAGTGTAACTGTTATATCACTGTATAGTATTGTGTACTATTTCATGCTGTTATGTTCAGATTCCACACGGTTATCGTTAGTTTGTGATTGGTTATAGATATTTGCCCTCAAATTTCGGGAGGGATTACAATTTTTAGTGAGCAAGCTATCACTCGCAAACAATATGACATATACTTGTATTTCCGTACTGGAAAACTTAATTTAGAGTTTTCAAATATACACTCTTACATAAGTTAACATGCATGTTATATGTAAGTGTTTTATTAAATCTCAATTTCCACTTTGATATGGTGTTGCTCATAATTTATCTAAACGGATACATCGGGGCGTAGGGGGGGGGGGGCTGATGAAGGGGATATTATTATATGGATTAATATAATCATCTTTTTTCTCAAACATTTTGGAGTGACTGTCCTTCTTATAGTGGAAGCAGCACTGCAATTCCAACGTTTTGGCATGCTTCAATTTATGACGTTATTATCTCGTTGTGTTTGTAGCTGTGCAGTAATATTGATAACATGTACGTCGTTTGCAGGAGAACAATGTATTATGATTCAACATCACTTTTGGCGTAAAGCATTAATGCTCATGGTGAAATCAGGAATAATTGGGTTATCTAAAACAGGATATGTCGACAGAAAGCAATGTGTAATATGAAAGTGAATGAATAAGTTTTATAATGTTATACATGACACCAACATGACACCAACCTGGCTACCTACGTAAAGAGGCAGAAATATATTAAAATTGTTTTAGCCTTTATTCAATCGATTTGGCTGTTAAATTTTCTAAATTTCACTGGGTTACAGAAAAGCTGTTGCAACCCTGCTATATGCTGTATACTAAGTACAACTTCACACTGGTATCACACCGTGACACCATTGTATTGTTTGTGTTGTATACTGACAAAGTGTCACGTATTTGACTAGGCCTCCCTATAATTTACTATTACTTTGAGTGAATTATTACACACTTGAATAATTTCCACCCAACCAGTAACTTTGTTCTGTTAACCTTGTTTGAGTAACCTTGTTACTGTGCAGCGTGCTTACACATAACAATATAAAGATTAGTATATGTGTGAGCCAGCCCACGCATTTTGTTGTTTAAGACTGGTCGTTGAAACTGTTTAACCTATTGCATAGGCATGACGATCAAAACTATTTTTGTAGTACAAATAAGAACCAGTGGGATATTATTATTCAGTTTGGTGGGAAAGTGCCCCGTGATAGGCCACCTAATATGACTAAAGACTTACGAAAGAACGTTCAGAGGTTAAAGGTCGTAGGAAGCGTAAAGTTACTTTTGTAATGAACACAATGAAAATATTTGAATCGAAATGCAACCTCCTTACTTTTAGGTTAAGTTCTAATTACATAGTTACGATTGACGACTGAGGTCTAACTCAAATGGTAAAAGGACAAAATTATGTTTGTTCAATGCGGAGTTCATAAATGAGGCGTGTGAATGTTAGACATAGATAATTATGGTATATGAAAATAATTTATGAATGTTCCATCGATTGCTCTCTTGTTTAAGACATTTTCTTCTTTCCAAAATACATTGGAAACTTTACTCGTAACTGCTTTACCCGCATTCTAGTTAAAAAAGTCATAAGTCAATAAGGCTAGAATTAGTATGAATTAATTACTATAAATTACAGAGCAAGTAAAGAGAAAGATATGGAAGCATGATCAATCTGGAAAATAAGGCCGAGACTATTTCATTCATTGGGAAATACTCTGATGTGCCGTACACGGATAACGTATCAGATTGTCCAATCTTCCATTAATGTTTAACTGATTCAATTCAGCCACTGTTTTAACATAATCACAGTGTGACATCGCATAACTGGGCAAAGATTTTATACATATCGAGAAAAACGGAGAAATGTTAACAATCAAATTTTAACAATTATTTTCCAACAGGGGAGAAGTCTATAATGCTGAGAATTAGACAAACTTATTTTCCAAATCTAAGACTTCTTTATTATTTAAATGTCACTGGCAGGTGTTGTTTCTTGTAAATGTCAAATTGGCGACAAAACCTCAGATTTAACTACTAGCTACGATGTAGGTCCAACATTATTTCATATTCTTAACATCCAAGGGGTGTTAGTCGTTAAGAGATGCATCCATAAAGCATGTTTATTTCTATATATTCTCTAGACAGCACATCATGGAGGAACAGCTCGTGAAATCCGTAACAGACGAACTTAACTGTAGTATCTGTATGAACCGTTTTCGTGTACCGAAGATGTTGGACTGCATACATACCTTCTGTGAAAGTTGCTTGGAGGGTTACGTGAAGAAGTTGAATGGGAAAGAGATTACTTGCCCAATGTGCAAAAAAACGTGCCCACTGCCAGCCGGAGTGAAAGGTCTTCAGACGAACATATACTTGGTAAACATGTGTGACAAAATAAACTTGAATGAGAAGCTAAAATCATCAAAACTTGCTTCAAAACTGTGTGAAAGTTGTAAAAAGAATACTACGGTGACGGCCTTTTGTATTGATTGTAAATACGCTATTTGCAGGAGTTGTGAGGAACATCACTCTCTATTTCCAGCCCTTCAATCCCATACGATTGAAAGACTTGATACTTTTGACGAAAGGAAACTGCAGATAGTCCAAAAGAGTGTGATGGTTCCAACTTGTGATCTTCACGTTCCCGAGAAACTGCGTTTCTACTGTAAAACGTGCTCTAAACTGATTTGCAGGGAGTGTACGGTGATACAACATCCAAAACCTGATCACATGTGCGTAGAAGCCTCAAGTCAACTTGCAGAAGTTAAGGAGAGATTATCAAACCTTTTGAGAGAAACTCTCGAACAAGAACGAGTTGTCTCTGAGTATGTGACAGATGCGAAGTCAGGGGAAAGTGTAATCAAAATGGAATCTAAAACAATGCTTAAAGTAATACAAGATAGGTATCAGCAGGTGAAGTCAGAAATTGAAAGTCAATTAAATAGAGAATTAGAAGAAGCTGAAAAAGCTGTAAAACAACACCAAGCTAGCAAAGAATCCAGTATTAACAAATCCCTCAAACTTGCTGACAATTGGATGAAACGAATGAAGAGCACCAGAGATACAACACAAAAAGTTATTCGGGAAAATAATATGTGGGAATTACTAAGCTTGTCTAATAACTTAATTGGTTCTTTCAGTACATTGCAAGATGATAAGAGCACCTTTCGATGGAATAGCTCTGATCTTAAAATTGAAATGGTCTTTTCTCCAGCAGATATCCCAAGTGTTCACCTTGGTCAATGGTTTGGTAACAAATATCCAAACAGTGTCATATGTGAGGATAATGGTAACTTTTATAAATTCCACCTTAATCAAGAAACGTTAACCATACGTAGAACGAGACTATCATGCGCCAACAAGAGAAGTCTTACTCCATGTAGTGAACAGGAACTACCACCAATTTCCCTGCGAATTAAGATACGTGGTGGGCACCTAAGATTTAATGCAACCATCATTGGTAGTCGCTCCATTTTAGCTATTCAAGAATGGCTGTTAGTAGTTGAATTGAACTCAAATGTATGTCGTGGCGTCTTCACATTCAAAGACAAAGCGCTGATTTCATGTCTTGCTGCATATGGCCATAATCTTGTTATTACATTTGGTAATAATGCAAACACTATTTGCCACTTGGCTAATATCTCTCGTTACCTTGCTCAACATCGGCAGCACGAACAAAATAATATATTAGATTTACGTTTACTTTGTCAAGATTTGAGCTGCGAGTTAACCCGATACGAACTTCCTTACAATATAAAAGATATTAAAGCTTTAGACAATTTCAATGTTATCGTAAGCTCTGAAAATTCCCTTTATCGATACAATCTTGGTACCAAGACGCTAACTGAAGTTAATATCAAAACACTATCACTCAGAAAGGCAGAGGGGTTTTTCATTTTGAAGGTAAATTATGCGCCAGACTATATAAATATTTTACGAGGTGTATATATAAAACTGATACCTTTACCATTTAGTTCACCTGAATTTGGAAATGCGACACTTCCAAAAATCTTGACTTGCTTCATATTGTGGAATAAAGAGGAGTATACGAATCCAGCTCATAGTACTGACCCCCAACTATATATTACCACATACGACTTATCAAATGAGCAACATGTTCAAACTTGGTCACTATCAGCTGAAGTAGGTATTCCTCGAGCATGTTATTGGGATCTAAACTACAGAAACCTTGTAGTATGCAATGATTTGGGTAAATGTTTTAGTTTATACGCTGGTAAATCGGCCACACTTGAATACCTAACGTAGCAACAACTGTTCAATGTTTCTATCAAAGGAATCATATACATAATCCGCAGTCACATATATCGGTAGTTGCATCCTTTCACGCATCGAAAGTTAAATAGATAGATTTCAATGTATTAGCCAAAACTACAATTGAACGGATTTCATCGACCCCCCCCCCCCCTCCTCTTTTAGTGCTTCATTTTCTCCACACTGAACAGATGTATATCTTGTTGTCATTGATATAATCTCTTTTATCCTACAATTATCGGGATTTTTATTCCTTCATGAGGCGAAAGGAATCTTTGCAATGGTGATGGCGTGTGTATGTGACGTTTGCTTGTCAACACTGTAACTTAAAAGTTTCATGGTGGATTAACTTCATACTTTGTATCTAGATCCGCCTTATTACATAGAAGAACCCTTTTGCTCTCAAGGTCAAAGGTTATTTGAGGTCAAAAGAGGACAAACTCTGAAATCTCTGGAAGCACGATAAGTAAAAAGTATACCTTTGTGGAACTTCATACTTAGTATATAGATCAAGGTTGGTAAATGCAAAAACCCTATCGATATTGTAGAGGTCAAAGGTCACATAAAGTGAACAGTTTGGTAAATTTCAGTTCAGTTTAGTTTTGTACAGGGCCAAGATACAATCGATTGTAAGTCATCTTCATCAATACATAAATTAATCTAGGAAATGAAATCTGCTTCAAAGTGGTGATACTCGTGAGGTGGTGGGTGCTTTAAACACGCTCAAGTGACCCTTATCAGTTTTAACCCTCTGAGCTTCAAGGTGTCAGGTTAGCTCAAATGATATTGAACTTATTCTCATTGATTTATAACAGATGACGTTGGGTTTGGAAGTAGGTTGGAAAACCTTTCACATGCAGCATATGAACATTCATGTAACTCTCATTCATTACTTACAATTATTAAAAGGATGGTTGGTGGTTGGGCTGATTTGTAGGTCAAAATTAGTAAAAGGTACATCTATGTATCTTTATGTCACATAAGATGTCTGTTCCCTTTGGATATTAATACATTTTGGAATAAAAAATGCTGTACTGTATAATCCTTACAAGTTAATTAAATCGAGTGCTACATATAAGAGATGAACATTTCTGATCTTTTCTGGTGCTCATTTAATTCCTGGACAATCTATGTGACTTGCTCTACATTAGTCACATAATTATGCAGAATTTTGAGCAAACAATATTGAAAGCAATCACAAAGCCAACCGCCTTTCTGGTTTCATTCCAACACGAATCTATATGAGACGGTGCTGAGACATGTCTAGTTCTAAGTATGTCTCTGTCTGCACGTATACGTGCATGTAAAGGGCTTGGTTTGTAAACACTAACTCCAAACGTACACGGTTAATGAACTTCATAAGTTCACTAGTCTTCTGTGTTAGAGCCAATAGTCTCGTGCTGACAACATAAGTCAAAGTTTAAAAACATGTTAATACTGTAACTTCAAAAGATCAAGAACCTTGTTGTTTCCTTTGACGGTCAAAGTTCATGCAATTTCCAGAGAAAGCATGAAAGCTTTGCAAACATATCCACAACGCTGATCATGTGAATGCAGAAATAGTCAAAACCTGCAATTTTGTCTATAGTGTTACATTAAGATGTGTTCAAACATGTTTGAGGATTCAACAAATTACAAGGCAAGTTATTTCGTATTTTTAATTCCTTCCTTCCTTTAATTACTTCCATTGTAGAGTAATGCAATGCCTAAAGAACAAATGAATAGTGCAAGTTTTACAAACTATCAGTCAGATATACCACGAAAGTTAAAATAACTACAGATGTTAGTTAGTATAAGATGTGTGTGACGGCACGTTAGTAAAGTTAACTGTTAGTAGTGTGTAGTTTTGATTTTGTACAATTTGATTGACTTTTTTCTTCTGTATGAATATTTATTACGTTCGGCTCTTCATCTGACGCCATTTGTGAACAGTCTAAAACGTTTGTAAAGAACAGCGTGAATGACGAAGGTGATTCCGGGCGGGAGAACTACAGGAATGTATAGTTGCACCAACAAACTGAAAACTGAGTAAACAAAGAGCTTAGCAAAGTTTCAACTAAGGGAGTTGGACGTATTGTGCACGGTTAAAACAGGTTTTAAATCGCTTGTTTAAATGTTATTGAAATATAATCCATGTATCTATATTATGAGATTTGCTGTAAATAAAGCAGTCCGTTGGTATTTTACCACAAAAATGTGTTTTATTCCTCGAGAAAGTCGTTACGTTAACAGAGGCGGAGTTTAATTAACGCTTATGATCGTATACACTTACTTATTGCTTGTATCAAAAATTATAGTTTGCATATAACAATTTAAATTGAACGTGAAGTTACCATCAGATGGCTAAGGTAAATTGCACCATTGTCTTAAGGAGGAAATGTTTCATCTGAACGTTCTACTTATACGACACTGCTCTAATGTAATAAAGTAAATCAATAATTCAACGAATTTGGTCTTTCAAAATGGCCGCAAGAGCACAATTAACAAAGTAAAAAATATATTACTGGGAAAGCAACTAGAGGTTTTACATACTGCAACAATACAAGACACGTATTCATGTGTGTATGTGTGGGTGGATTGGTTGTTTTGGGGAAGGGGACTTATGTGTCTATTATTAGCATGGAGTTTTGTACTGCTTCTTTATGTTTTCTTTTCTTTCTGGTATTTTCCACACAAGGTGTTTTCTAATGTTACGCTCTCAAAAGTTTGAGTTTCTTCCATTCCTTGGATAAATTCTACTTGTCTCACATACTCTTTGCACTTTGTGTTAACACAAATAAATCAGTGAGGACAATGAAATTTTACGCAGTTTAATCTTTTTCTTTAAACATAAGCCTGCTCTAACTCCATCTGTCAACAAAAGATTATTTCGTTTATCTTAATTTCTAATTTGAAGTGGAATTTTAAAAATAATAATAAGAAAAATAATGATAACAATGACGACGACGATGATGACGATAATGATAACGTTGTTACCCTCTTTCTGTGTTTTTGTACTGTACGTTTCGATTATTTATAATTAACTAGCTTGGAAATGAGGTCAATGCCTTTAATAAGTTTAGTGGCGAATTCAGATGAATAGGACAGAGGAGGGGGAGAGTAAACCTTATAAAAAGTATCACGTATGTAAAGTCGTTGGCAAGATTAAGATGTAGTTAATATGATGGAAATGATTGCCGATCTTTAATTGAAGCCCTCTTACCGAAACAAACATTTCTCAAACGAGAGGGGAATTTCTCCCTATACCCTTCCCTACAACAAATGTAAGACAATTTTCGTGCCCCTCCCCCTCACCCCAAATTCCAAGTTGAGACCTAAGTTAGAATAGCAACCCAACCATGTATTGAGATCAAATTAGAGGGATGCCCATCCCAAAATTAAACACAATATTTAAAAAAAAATCAGTAAATAAATATATAGCACGCACACAAGGTCCAAGTGCTCTCCATTTTCACAGGGATTTCTGTTTGGACGCTCATAGATGATGAGTTAAGTATTCTGAAAATTTGTAATTATAGATAATTTCCAGAAGTTTATTGTATGTTTTGTGATTCAGTTTGCAAGTTTGGCTTGTTATGTTTGTGGTATGATGGGTTTATTGTATTACATCTGTTTACGCTTTAGGCCATGATGAGCCTTGACATGAATACGGAACAGAAATGTGTAATGTTAATTCAGGGAGCTGTCAGTGCTTGGATTATGGAATTATCCTTTGCTATATTGACTTCGTCTTATTTTGTGTTGTATGTATTAGGTCTATAATTTAGTTCATGTCACCTATTTTTGGTCCAATATATAATCGTTAGGTAATGTCATTGTGTGGTCTAAAATTAATTCAGTAGACCGTTAGCTTCCTTGGTACAGGTGGAATTAAAGGTGACGATCGGGTAAGACTGGTTAAGAGCTCGGGTGTCAATCATAGTGGGACAGGGAACACGTCCTCCTCCCCCCACCCCAATTTTCCTAAAGATGGGGTCACAATATAAAATGTTCCTCCACATCCCCTAGTTTATTGACTGAATCGTGTATGCAATTGGCCAAGCAGGCTCAGAATGTATCGCATAAAGAAATCTCAAGCATTGTGCTGTCAGATTAGTAGTTATTCATGTTTTATTCTCATCTGCTCACCCCCTTCCTCCCGATGAAAAATACGGATTTCATTTATACCGTAAATTAAATGAGGAACTGCGCCCATACACCACTGAGGCTATCTGCTAAGACAGCAGATAATGAAAGCCCGCAGCATTTGCTAATCTCCTTTTCAGACTCTAGTGGTGCCTCGCAAGCAAAGACGTTACTTGGGAATTTGAATGATAACAGTGGTATGTGTAGGGTATGCGTGCGCTGTCTCTAGGTTAAACCGCGAAAGGTGACATTTCGAGTGATGTTTTGCTTTGCGATCGGTGTCGTGAGTGAGCAGATATGATTTCGGTATCGAGTGTGAAGACGGTAAGTAACTTCCATAGTAATTTACAGATGCAACGCCATTAGCCCAGGATAAGAAAATGTAAGGTAACATTAGACTAGCAAGCTTAAAATAGGCCAAATAAGAGGAATGTACAGGTTGTCACTGTCTTTAGAGAGAATTCAGCTGAGGCTAGCTTTGCTCCAGCCGTTAGAAGTATGTTTGGTGAAATTGGTCCATGATTTTCCGGCCAGCTCCACAGAAGCAGAGATGACTTTCATCATCCTCGGACGTATGAAGACATCGCTACGAAGCACCAGGAGTCAAGTCAGGCTAAACCATTTGATGATTTGTCTCATTTATCATGAGCATCTGGCACATACAAACATTAAATAAATAACAGATTAACTCATCACTAATTTCAGACGCCGCGATTTTGAAAGATTCAAGTCAGAAGAGACAGCGTGAATGTGTCGGTATAACCATCATGGCTATTTAAATATATTCATATTATATGTGTGCACATATGTTGTTGACATCTAAATAGCAGGAAGATTTTATTCTCATGTACAAATATTAAGAATGATTCCGATATGTGTTAAGTTTCAACTATTTTAATCATGATAAAGGCCCTAAGTGACGCCCGGATGTTACATAGATAAGTCTTTCTTAATTTAAGTTTGAACACTTGTTAGATGTGAGTCTGCCCCTGGGTCCCGCCGGCCCTAAGACGGGTCCCGTACTCAATATGATAAAGGCTTTTGATGTCCGCTACTCTCATACTCTTTAAGTTTTAACCTTGGTGAGTCATTTATGTCCTCAACCCTACGTTTTCAATTAGGATTGACGTCTCTTAAATTGCAGTTCACTGTTTGCGTATGTATTATTCACAACAAAAGGGATAACATTGTTGCTCATATTAAAAGAACATAACTTGTCCTAAATAAAACGCACAGTGATATCTTAAATACATCGGTTCTTACATTATTGTCCTTACATAATGGAAAGGGAAGCAGACCATCTGTCTGGAAGAATGTCCAGAACGTATAGCACGAGCATATGTGACATTTTGGTAATATTTACTGAATGATTCACAAAATTGCTTTCGTTATTTCTTTATTTTTTCTTTTTAAATTACAAATTAGGAAAGGGTTAAGTGGAAGAGAGATGTTGAAAACAGCTTACTTCCTTTAAATTTAATGAACTGCAAACCAATTAATTTGTTTTAATCAATGAAATATTAAGACCATGGTTCGTTTTAATACTATGGTCGTTTTATGATTAATTATCTTCATAAGGAGGATGACAATGTTTGTAGTTTAGAAATTATTATATTAAAACATTCTCTTAGTTTACGTTTGTATTAATAAAGCTTCACATACATAAAGGTGACCCTTTGTTTACCAAAGTCAAGTATAATCGACCATCGATAGCCTCCAGGGCTACCCAGTAAGATAACGGTAAATTAGTTAAAACAATATACTTCTAATTTGTGAGATAATTTAAAACCCTTCAAGAAGGTTCGCTCTACAAATTAGCCTAGCTTGATATCAAAGTATTCACGAGTCAAACAGATCTTAATTTATTTACCACGAGAAAGGATGTTTAACAGTTATTATTTCTAAAACAAAATTGACATCCACAAGACTACTTAAAAGCTCTCCTTTTTATTTCTTTTTTATTGGACAACAACACTTAATAAGCTTAAGTGTCCTGTCTTAAAGCAGCATTTTGAGTCGTTTTCTATGATTTTTCTCAACCTCACTGACTCCACTATGCCATAACGACATACATAACTAGCTTATCTATTTAAATCTTACTTCAAATGGTGGCATAAATGTCGAAAAATTTGCAACTTTCAACTTTGTTTTTCTCCAAGATATTTTCCGTTGGGATCCCAATAAACCTCGCCCACAATATGAATATTTAAACACTACGAACGTCATTGACCAATACGTAATACAACACCATGCGTGATTTGTGTACAGTCTATATGGCAGTTGTACCAGGGAGTTCCATAAAAACTCCCTGGTTGTACCAACGCAAAGTCTTGAATCTATTTTTAGCAACGGCTCATAACTAAACCTGCATCTCTGATTGGTTGAATTCAAACTAGCGGGTTTGGGGAACTGTATGCGATTAATTTTAAGTGTGGAGATTGTCGGACGACACTTTTCTCATTATCTGCGAATATCCTTAATTACTCGCCAATTAACGTTGTTAGCAAGGAAAAATTTGGCTAATATCTTTATTAGCTGTTTTGTGATTGATATATGTAAAAAACTCGATGGACATGTCAAAAAAGTAGAAAACGGCGACCAAACGCAAAATGCTGCTTTAACTTATCCATTTTACCATCCTGAGACATATCTATTTAGTGTACGTTATGATTCTTTATTTTCAGGAATGCTAAATCAAATTTCGATTGCAATAATAAAAATGATCTTTTGAGACTGCAGAAGCCAGGCAGATCTCACCACTGATAATATATA
>KN882923.1:239310-258570 GCA_000934455.1 Apostichopus parvimensis
TATTATACTCCACAAACTTGATCAACCGATTCACACAGAGATAACAGTAACTACTTTGACTCTAAAAGTTTTGTACCACATTAAACACTGGATCGTGCTTATAAATCGTGTACATCGGTAGTAGGTGCTATGGTGATGACAGTAAGAACTGAAGATAAGTGTAATCCAACAAATTCATGAAACTGGATTTATTGGGATTATACAACGGCTACAAGTTAGAGTTTACATTTGTTTGCTATTTAAGTAGCATGACATCAACACTATTATGAGTACAGACGAAAACAAGAACGAACACGGAATATATATCTGTACATCACAATGGCACTTTCAATATCTCCCGTTACCCTTCCTCTATCAATGCGAACATGTGATGTCTTTGTTATCGTTTTGAAGTTTACTTCCTTATACGCAAAAATAGTATATCGGGGTTTTCCAACCAGTACGGATGCCGCTATTTATACCATAATGTTAATATTTCAGCAAATATTAATGTTAAACCGGACCTCCAAATAATATTAAATTACGTTTCAAGCCATTTGTCCTGCGATAAGGTTTTTAAGTACGCCCATTGCCTGAAAATGTTTATTAAGAGTGAAAAGGGGGATAGTAGCCTTTTATCTTCAGAGAATGGCATTTACAATGCTCTGTATATTCGTTTGTTAGAAAAGTCGAACTAGTCATTTACATCGGCTGTTCTTTAAAAATTTGCAGTTAAGAATTGGTAAGAAAACGAGGATATGTAAAACTAAATAGACCTCTAGGAGAGCATGGCCTATTTCTAGTGAAGGCAGAAAGATTTGAGGAAAGAAGGTAAGAAAGAGTATTCTAAACCTAATTAAATATAAATTAAGCGTTACTGTTATACCACTGTATGGTATTGTGTATTACTTCATACTGTTATGTTTAGAGTCTTCACGGTTATCGTTAGTTTGTGATTGGTAATAGATATTTGCCCTCAAATCTTGAGGGGGATTAAACATTTTAGTAAGCAAGCTACTGTATCACCCGCAAAAAATATGACATATACTTGTATTTCCTTACTGTAAAATTTAATTTAGAGTTTTCAAATATACACTCTAACATAATTTGACATGCATGTTCTGTGGAAGAGTTTCCTTAATTTTCATTGAACACTTTTTACTGGTGTTGCTCCAAATTAATCCAATCGGATACATTGGGGTGGGGGAGGGAGGGGGATTTCATATGGATTGATATAATCATGTTTATGCTTGAAAAGTTTGGACTGATTGTCCTTCTAATTGTGGAAGTAGCACTGCGATCACAACGCTGTAAAATGCAACACTCTATGACTTTATTACCTTGTTGTGTTTACAGTTGTGCAGTAATATAGATTGCATAAACGTTATTTGCCGGGGAACAATGTATTACGAAATGATTCAACATCACTTTTGGCAAAAAACAGAAATGTTCGGGAGGGTGATAGTCAAATCAGGAAACCTTGGGTTATCTACAACAGGATATGTGAACAGAAAGGTATGAGGCATGAGGTATTGTAGTTACTTGGTCATTGCACATTATTAAAGCTGTCTTAGTGGCAATATCAACGTTTGCCATGGTAACATTTATTCCTGAGTAATGAGTGTCATGAGTCAACCATGATAGGGTGACTGAGAGTGATTGACTATCTTTATCTGGGAGAGAAGTTCAAAGCTGTCCGTGTGTTTCTATGATATGGGTGTTTGTGTGTGTAAGCCTGAACATTGGCTTCAAAACTTGGGTAAGTTATGGCGTCATATGGTCAAAGCTTTGAGGTTAAGGTAAAACGACCAAAGAACAATTTTTTTTTTTGCCACAGGGCTGGTGGATAATATTGGTAGGTATGCGCCTTGACATGGGTTGTAGTGAACGCGCGACTTATGACATCATAGGGTCAAGATCAAAGATCAACTATCTATTATTAATAAATAAAAGAACGTGTTACTGTCTTCTTTAATTCTGAAAGAAACTAATGTTTTTATCTTTTGTGGAGGTCGAATGTTTTTTCTATTGGCCCGTTTTAATAGCAGGAAGCGATGTTAAGATGCTTGTAAAAGATTTGTAGAGGTGATTTTGAAGGCATGTAACGTTGCTAGTAAACGAAAATGTACGCAGTAAATTCATTCTTAATAAAGTATAACAAAATCAAACAGACAGTTGAGGAAAATCCATGGGTGTGAACAAAATATGAGTATTCCTTGTACAAGTAATAACGCAACAAGCATGAGTAAGAGTTCACATTCATTGATATTTAAGTAATATGACGTCAACACTATTATGAGTACAAAAGAGTACAAGAACGAACACGGACTATATGTCTGTCCATCACACTTATTATCCCCAGTCTTTTCGACTTCGATACGTAAGATGGTCACCAAAGCATTACATATGTATTCAATACACCTATGAACCTTCATAACTTATTATAATAAATTCCTCATATATTCTGCCGCACCACATACAACTACGTTACATGTAGTTCTTAATTATCGTACGTCGTTATAAACAATATTCATGAAAATATCAGTTGTCAATTCCTCACCCTCTTGAACTTTGCACTTATTTGGCAATTTTTGCTTCTGTTCTTTGGATAATCATAATATTGAATAACAAAACAGCAATTACAATACTTATTATTGTACAGTAATGGTATACTTGTACACTGTACACTTGTGTATCGGTACTGTATACTTGAATATTGTATACTGTACACTGTTACTTGTATATAGCATACTGTATACGTGTAAATGCCTACTGTATATAGTACCGCACACACTGAAATCCGTGTGTGTCTATTGTGGGTGTGTATGTTTGTGTTAGTCCGAACATTGACTTCGAAACTTGGGTAAGTTATTACGTCATATGATCAAAGCTTTGAGGTCAAGGTTAAAGAACCAAAGAATCACATTTTGGATATTAAAAGCAAATCAGAATGGAAAATGGCAGAACTTGTACAACCCTTGTGTATATCAGACTCTGCATGTCAAAGTCAGAGTCGACATCTGGAGCAATAAATTCTTGTCCGACACTTATACTTGCATGATTGGGGAGAGGTAACTGTGCTGGTTGGACTAATAATGGAGGGTTACATGAATACTAATCATTGCACCATGGAGACCGTATGGCTCTTTCAATATTTTGAAGCAGGATAAAGCATAATTCTTTGACTCGTCTATAGGCGATTTGTGTTCTGATCCATTACAAAAACAAAACGAGAATACCTCTTATAAGATTTCTTATCTGGCCGAGAAATTTAAGGTAAAAATTGAAGTGTGGAACATTGATCGAAAACAAACCTCATCCTCGGGTTGTAGAGTTGAATGTAGAGGCAATTGTATGTCACGTTACTTCAAACAAAAAAACGCACGCAGTAAATTCATGCTTAATAAAGTACAACAAAACTTATTTCCTCATCCGCAAATTAGCATATGGGGTTTTTCCACCCAGTACGGATGCCGCCATTAATTACCAATTGTTGATATTTTAGCAAATATTTAGATAAAACCAGACCTTCAAAACAAATCAAATTACCTTTCAAGTCATTTGGCCGGAAATAAGGTTTTTAAGTGCACCCATTTTCTGGAATTGTTAATTGAGAGTGAAACGGGAATACTAGTTATCTTCAGAGAATGGCATCTACAATGCTCTGAATAATCATTCGTGAAAAAAGTCGAACTATTCATTTACATCGGCTGTTGTTAAAAAAATTGTTAAACCAGTTTAAATGTGCAGTTCAGAATTGGTAGGAAAACGAGGCTATGTAAAACTAAATAGACCTCTAGGAGACCTCTAGGAGAGCATGGCCTATTTCTAGTGAAGTCAGAAAGATTTGAGGAAAGAAGGTAATAAAGAGTATTCTAAACCTAAGCTCAATCTAAGCTAAGTGTAACTGTTATATCACTGTATGGTACTGTGTATTACTTCATGTTGTTATGTTTAGAGTTCACACGGTTATCGTGGTAAGTAATATATATTTGCCCTCAAATATTGAGAGGGATTACAATTTTTTTAATAAGCAAGCTATCACCCGGAAAAAAATATGACATATACTTGTATTTCCGTACTGTAAAATCTAATTTAGAGTTTTCAAATATACACTCTAACATATGATGTGACTTACATGTTCTGTGGAAGAGTTTCGTTAATTTTCAATGAACACTTTGAACTGGTGTTGCTCCAAATTAATCTAATTTGATATATTGGGGTGGGGGAGGGGGATTTCATATGGAATGATATAATCATGCTTATGCTCGAAAAGTTTGGAGTGATTGTCCTTCTAATTGTGGAAGCAGCACTGCGATCACAACGCTGTAGCATGCTACACTTTATCACTGTATAACCTTCTATACTTGTGAACTTGTATACTTGTATATTTGTATAATTGTATACTTGTATATTTGTATACTTGTATACTTGTAAACTTGTATACGTGTATACTTGTATACGTGTAAACTTGTATACTTGTATATGTGTATACTTGTATACCTGTATACTTGTACACTTGTATACTTCGTAATTGCATAGTTGTCAACTGTATACTTCTACACTTGTATACTGGTATATTAGTATACTTGTATACTTGTATACTTATATACTTGTATACTTGTATACTTATATACTTGTATACTTGTATACGTGTAAACTTGTATACTTGTATACTTCGTAATTGCATAGTTGTCAACTGTATACTTGTATACCTGTGTACTTGTAAACCTGTATACCTGTATACCTGTATACCTTTATACCTGTATACCTTCATACCTGTATAGATGTAAACATGTATACCTATATACCTGTAAACGTGTATACTTGTATACACTCTTAAAACAACCTGGTGAAAGTTCACCAGGAACTGGTGACATTTTCACCAGGAACTGAGTTTCTATGCCACCCACCATATCCTGGTCGTATTTACCAGGTTACCTGGTAAATGAGACTTTAACAAAATCCGGTAGAAATAACCAGGATATCCTGATTAGATTTTAACATTATCCTGGTTAATATCAATGGGTATTTCACCTCATTCCTGGTTTAATAACCCAACATTTCCTAGTTGATGTGACTACTATCCTGGTTAATATCATATAACGTTCCACCTCTTTCCTGGTTCAATAACCCAACATTTCCTAGTTGATGTAACTACTACCCTGGTTAATATCAAATAATTGTTCACCTCATTAAATTACTAATTTCCTTGTTAATACTACTGGGTATACCAACTTATCCTCGATTAAAGTTGCAATGCATTCAAATTATGGAAATGCATAAATCATAAAACAACATAATTAATGTTACTGAAAGAGTATTACTTTTTGAATTTTGAGTAAATAAACATTCGCACAATAGTTAAATTAATTTCTCAAATATTTACCCGATGAATTTCTATAAGAAATGCAATACTGAAGTCAAAATTTTGAGGACATATGTTTCACATTACCATCGTCACATGCCGAAGCTTGCTTGACTTCAACTGTGAAGTATAACAGGGAATAACAAGTCCTTGTTCAGCACTTTTGCACAAGGAAAAAAACACTTGAACAGTTTTTATTACGGAACAAGAATTGAAAAAAAGTTGACTTAGATATAGGTCATGCGATGATTTTACTTGGGCAATTTATCTGTCTCCTAAAAACACTTGATCAAAGCCTATCTCGCAGTAACCTTTATGTTACGGCAAAAGCCAACCCTGTAGCAGTAGCTACTTTTCTTTGAACTATATCAAAAGATCTTAAAGATCTATGTTCACATTGTTGTTGATAAGGATGACCTACTACCAAATTATTTTTGTTTTGTTTAATTATTTAATTATTGGTAATTAATTTATATTCTTAATGTAAATACCAATATATTTTACCACTTTGCAATGGCAAACCGAACATCTTTAACCATTAACTATTACATCTAAGCAAGGCTCTGCAAGACAATAATGGGGTTACCAACGATACCATTAATGGTTTATTTATTAGCTCTTCCTTTGACGTCGCAATCTTGTACAAACTATTTTAAATCAAATACAAAGTGGTTATTGTGGCTTATAATAATCACAAGAAAGATTAATTTGAGAAGATTTTGAACTAACAGTCAAGAATAGACCGAAATGTCCTTTCACTTGAAATTTCTTAAACTCTGACCCCGAATGACCATCTTCATACTTGACAATAATTATGATCACGTTTGCATATACATCCACATGTCTGTCCGTGGACGAAGAAGCATTTCCAAAGAATTCACTAAACCGACCCTTAAATTACCTTGCACATAAAATTCCTGAACACCTCTATATGTCTCTTCATCACAGGTTATCTCTGTCCAAGTTTCATTGAAGTTTCACAAGCAGGTTTTTTGCAATTGTGGACAAAGAGGTGGATTGAAATCTCATAAACAGCTACAATCACATTCCTGATGTGCATCGTCCAAGCCAGAGATATGCTTCTAATACTGCAAAGCTGACTAATTTAGCAGCCTCTCTCAATGTTTTACCTCCACCAGGTATGTTGGCATGATTATACCAATCTAGGAAAGGAATGAATTAATTAAAGTATTAAATGTTGTGTAAACGAACTAGGATAAAAAGAGGATTAATTGCTTATTTTCATTCTACTAGTTTGTACCAAATATTTTTTATTTTTTATGATCAGTTCCGGTTGTAGAAAAGGAATGAATTGCATTAGCCTGTCTTTGATAGCAAGTGCAGTAACAGGCTGTGTTGTCAGCCAATAACTTATCACGATTCTTCACGGTGGCTTTCCTCTGATCTTTTCCGACGAACAAGAAAATGGAGACTTCAGTACACACATCCTGTGTTCATGAACTTTAATAATAGGCGAAGGTCAAATGTGTAAAAGTGCAGTACACGATAGTCGCTTGGAGCAAAATGAATCAATAGTGTTTGTTACTTAAACCACTTCAAAAACCAAAGGGTATGGTATCGGTTCAAGGTTGTTTTTGTTCTTGTCATTTTTGGTACGTGAAGGTAAGAGCACTGAAAGATCTCTGTCAAAGCAATTTCTCTTCATTTTAGACAAGTTAGTTTTTGTTTTGCAAAGTCCTGTCACTTCTGGCTGACATCCCAGTTAACTAATTGTTCAATTTCTTAACATATTCAAACTGGTCCGACTTTACCAGAAATCAGTGAGCTATCAGCTAATGCAATTCCATGTGAATTAAAAATTAAGTTTAACAATAAAACTTACTTGATTTACATCTATGAATGATTGCAAGGAGGTTACAATAGTGCATGCAGTGTTATGCACCCTTCGATGTTGAACTTCCCCAAAACAACAGAGTGACAAGAGAAAATGCCAAGTACTTCATTTCATTTGCAAGAAAAGATTTGTGAAATTAGTATTAAAGTGATACAGTAAAATAACATTCACTGAAGTTTCTTCCCCAACCACCTCCCCCCCCCCCCCTTCTGAGATCACCAATGTATATCACTGCTCTATGGCTACAATTGTATCAAGGACTGGCACTTACTGAAGGCCTTGGTCACACTCTTTGTGTCCAACAGATGTGTAATTTCACAATTCAATTCATTTTTTATGGTTTAGAAAACAGGAAAGCTGCTTGATTGACCTTTTAATAGTGGACATATTTCACGCTTCCTGATAGTTTTGGAATGTACTGCGCTCCTCTCATACCTGCCTAAATGCAAATTTTAAACCTTTCTATTTACCTAGCTGACCTATTAACCGGCAACATTTAAAATCTTCACTCCCGTTGACCCTCCTCTTGCTACATCCATCACCTCTCCCTCCTCAATTCACGAAGTAAAGAAGCGTAATTCTATCTACAAATTCAATGGTTAGGAATTACACTTATTAACTGTTTTCAGTTATGTTTTGCATCTCATCAACGTGAGAACAGGTAAGTATCATTGTATATACGTACCAAAACTAGTGAGGTTTAGATTTTTCTTGTTTTTTCATTTATACTGTGGAATAAACATGATCTGCATAGGGATTATCTGTTATGCCAAAGCACCCCTTTCTGATAAAGAGAGCTCTTACACCTCTGTTGCAAATAATCCAAGTCTTACTGTATTTTTATTTATAATGCAATGACATGGATGCAAAGGTTAGCTGTACTTAAATTGACTTAAACAGGGACATACACCACTGAGAAATAAACTAGAAATCAGAGACTTGCCATCTACAATAAAGACTGTAGGATATGCTTAGAAGAGTGTACAATTATATGTTGTACAGTCCCCTGATTTGGCTTTTCTGTTCTGAAATTTTGAAGATACATGCACTTTAATTTAACTGAATTGTACTGTCTCAAGGAGATTCTTCTAATATATATATATATAAGTTGAAGACTTCAGCAGTGGCTTTAAGTTTTGCTTCCACACTTGGCGGAGAGTAAGTGTCCAATCTTTTGCGAAGATTAATCATTACAAATCAACACTTTAAAAGGAGGAAGTATATGGAAGTAAGACAATATGGTTACTACAATGGTTCCAGTGACCTCAATTGACCTCTACATGCATAACTTGTACATGGTATCAATAGCCTTGCAACTTATTTTGTGTGAAACTTTTAACTTGTTGGCATGATCTGTAGAGTAATGTAAGGTAAGTGAAGCAGGTTTTTGTTGTACCAAAGTTAGGTTCCGTTGCTGAACGTGTGCGGAGCTGTAGGTTCTCTCATAGCCAAGGCTCATTTTAAATTAAATTTAAAGGTTGTCCTTTGGAAAACCTTGCCGTAATAGTTGGTTGTCCGAAAGATTGTTTGGTTGTACAATAAAAGCACCAAAAATACCACTAGAGTTGCCTGACGTGGTACTTCGCACACATCGTGTGTACTAAAGTTACTGAATATGTGCCCGAGGACTATTTTATATGTTATAGTTACGTACGATTTGCGATTTTCAAACGCTTTGGAGTTTTAAAATGGAGCGCCTTGCGCGAGAGCCGTATGTAATGAAAAATATTAATGTATCAATATAGCCTTGTAGGTGAGTACCGTAACGTTAGGGTACGCAGACCAGGTCTATCGGCCTTTGTGAGTAGTCTTACTTTAAGCCAGGGACTATAAACCTTCAAATTGCTTCCTCCTACATTTTGGGTAAACAAACCCCAAGTACACCCACTCACAGTTAGGCTTATGAAAACATAACAATTTTTTGAATGAATATCTTTCTTTCTTTCAAAAACCACAACTTCTTCTTGAAAGAACCAAAATTCCAATCCTTTACACAGATGATTGAATTTGTTTGAAAACAAATCAATCGTAACAATCAACGCAACCACTTTGTTAACAAAAATTCCATTACAGAGATTTTCATGCTAAAAATAGCCAATGGTGGTTTTTAAATTTCTTGTGATTTGCTTGGCTAATAGCCCATATCATTGTCTGCAAAAATTCTTGCATCTATAGTTTTCAATGAACAAATAAGTCATAACAATCAACCCAAGTACTTTGTCAACAGCAGTTCCAATACAGATATTTTCATGCTAACACTTTTAAATTTTGGTAAACACAAGGAGTGAAGAGTTATAGATACTTTATGTGTTTGACACTGTTCATGAGTAATCATGTTGGGCTGCAGGATTTCTCTGGTATTGAAAAATTATTTCTGTAATCGTTTCCGATCCTTTCCAGAAACAGAGGGTCAGCCGAGGGTATACAGCATGAACATTGCAGCAACATAAACGAACATGTTCACTTGGTCCTTTTTTTTTATATGAAAATGGTATATATATGTGAATGGCAAATCGTCTGTAGTAAAGCATATCAGTAATTTGGTATAGAGATATTTTACTTCTACTTGACAATATTCAGTATTCAATTGCATTTACATTGAACAGTGCTTACCATCCAAGGGCTAAGTAAACTGCAGCCAGCAGTTTTTTCATGTATTTAGCAATGGTATTGGAAAGCTCAAGGTTGTGTTTCTGTACTGTACTCTGCCATGGATGTTCACATTTGTTAGAAAATATTTTAAAAGTAAAACAAACTTAATTCCAAAGGTCTTTATTTGAGTTTTGAACCATGTTTAAATACTTACAAGTTTATATTTATAGACCCTTGTAAACATTCCTCTTTGAAGGGTTGTATGATATAGGAGAGTGACATATCCAATTAAAACTGTAAATGTGTCCCTTTTTTAATGTTCAGAAAATCAATGCCATAAAGAGTCCCTGCTATGGGCAGTTCAGTTTATTGAGATTTACACCGATTTCATAATCTGTTGTGCCTAAAATGGAGACAGAATCTGCCTAACTTACAGTGCTCCAAAACCTACTTTTGGGGAGTATAAACGTAGTATAAGAACAGCATGAGATGTAATATCCAACAATACATATTCATGTATGTTTTATATGGCAAGGAGTGTTAGGAGTGTAAAGCTGTGACCTAGTTATGTGGTGTTTCATGTTTTCATTTCTCATGTGGATAGAACTTACATGTGACTAGGGCTAGACAATATCTATATCATTGGATGGATAGGCTTAGCCTAAGTAACTTACATTTCAGCCAAAACCTGTTAGAGTTTGACACACCACCCCAACCCCTAACCCAAAGGACTGATTGTTGACCAATTGATATTGAAGTATAGTCTAGATTAAGATTAACCATACACGAGTTTCATGGTTTTTATAAATGAATAGTATAAAATTATCATTTTCTCTATATATTTCACGTTATCAATACATATAACCTAATAATGATATAGCTTAATTGCAATACATATAACCTAATATAGCTTAATTGCTATAGCCTAGCCTGGGTACGTTTTACACTAGGTTAGGCTAGGCCACTACAATAAATGCGTCACATGCAAAAGCTATATTTTCTTCTTTCACTGTCGGCAATCACTAGTATAACCATTTTCCCGAACATGTAGAGCACTAGTGGTCTTAACATATCCACTATTTAGCTAAGGCCTTTTTAAAAGCAAAGGAAAACTACGTGGTCTAAAGTGTGCTGACCCAAGCGTAAAAATTGCTGTGTATAAATGTGTGGCTTACGTTAGGTGTGCCCTCAGAAGTTACCGTACACCACAATTACTCGCATTCGGTAGAAGTAGAAGCGCCCGTGATTTAGCGAAGGTCTAGGTCTTGCTAAGTATGAGTATGACACACAGTAGGCATACACTTTCTTTAGTATAGTCCTGAAGGTACTTTATAATTTAGCTATTCTATATCTCATAGTCAGTACTGTATATAAATACAGCATCAGAAAAGGATCTGGCCTAACCTAGCCTGACAACGTAAGGGCTAACGTTAAGTTATACTTACAATATCACGCGTACTGACTGTATCACAGAAATGACGAAATATACATGATCCTGGTATTTCAACTTTACCAGTAAACAAACACTCATTTAGGGTAACTCATACCACATTGATCTAACCAATTGAACAAGCCAATCAGAGGCGAGGATTGCAATATGATAATAATTCATTTCAATAATTCACCAGAGTAATGTTAAGATCAGGTTTACCGCACTGGATTAACCTGGCGTAACCAGGATTATGTTTACTAACGTAGACAATATCTAGGATCATGTAAGCAGATTGTTGACCAGGAAGTTTTCACCAGGTTGTTTTTTGAGTGTACTTGTAAATTGTTAACTTGTAAACTTGTATAATTGCATATTTTATAATTGTAAACTTGTAAACTTGTATAATTGCATACTTGTATACTTATATAATTGTATACCTATATACTTGTACACTTGCATACTTGTACACTTGAATACCTATATACTTGTATACTTGTTGTTGAATACTTGTATACATTATTCTTGTATAGGCCTACTGTATATTGTACCGTACACACTGAATTCAATATGTTATCTAATTTTTCCGTTACCCTCCCACTATCAATGCGAACATGTGATGTATTTGCTATCTTTTGAAGCTTACTACCTCATACGCAAAAAAAATATATATCGGGTTTTTCCAACCAGTACGGATGCCGCTATTTATATCTTAATGTAAAACTAGACCTTCAAATAATATTGAATTACTTTTCAAGTCATTTGTCCTGCGATAAAGTTTTTTTAAGTGCACCCATTGTCTGAAAATTGTTTTTCAAAAGTAAAAAACGGATACTAGCCTTTTATCTTCAGAAAATGGTATTTACATTGGTCTGTATATTCATTCGTGAGAAAAGTCCAACTAGTCAGTTAAATCGGCTGTTCTTTAAAAGTTGTTAATCCAGTTTAAATGTGCAGTTCAGAATTGTTGAGAAAACGAGGCGATGTAAAACTAAATACACCTCCAGTAGAGCATTGCATATTTCTAGTGAAGTCAGAAAGATTTGAGGAAAGAAGGTAAGAGAATATTCTAAATCTAAGCTAAATCTAAACTAAGCGTAACTATTATATCACTGTATGGTATTGTGTATTACCTCATGCTGCTATGCTAAGTCTTCACTGCTATCGTGAGTTAGTGATTGGTTATAGATTCTTGTCCTCAAATCTTGGTGAGCTTATACGTTTTAGTAAGGAAGCTATCACCCGCCAAAAATATGATATATGCTTGTATTTCCGTACTGAAAAATCTAATTTAGAGTTTTCAAATATACACTCTAACATCATATGTAACATGAATGTTCTATGGAAGAGTTTCGTTAAATCTCAATGACCGTTTAGAAATAGTGCTGCTCCTAATTAATCCAATCGGATACATTGTTTTAATATGGGATAATATACTCATGTCTTCAGCCTAAGTAAAAGACGCTGGTGGGGAACTTTATCAAAGGCCTTCTGGAAATCCAAGAACACATCATCTACAGACTTCTGCCTTTTTAGTGAGCTTGTTACATCTTCCATAAACTCTAGGATATTAGTGAGACAAGACCTTTTTTGACAAAAGCCATGTTGAGACTCTCTGATCAAAGACTGACTGCTGAAGTGGCAGACCATTGACTTTTTAACAATAGACTCCATGGCCTTACAAACAACACTAGTGAGACTAACGGGCCTATAATTACAGGGCTAAGACTCATCACCCTTCTTGAAAATTGGGGTAATATTAGCACATCTCCAGTCCTTAGGAACATAACCTTCATTTATAAATTTACTAAAAACCAATGAGAGTGGAACGCAGAAATGGTGTGCAAAAGTCTTCAACTAATGTGGATGGATTGCATCCGGTCAAGAAGCTTTAGAAACATTTAGACGAAGCAGCTCCTTTAAGACGACCTCATTCGAAAATAAGACCGTATCCAGTTTAGGCCTATCATTGCCCCCCCCCCCCCCCCTGAAAATTTGGAATACTACTCATATCTTCCCTTGTAAAAACCGACACAAAATAGTTGTTCAAAAGATCTGCAAGATCCTGACTATCAGTAACTATATTATCAGCCTGTGGTGCCCTAAGAGAAACAATTGCATCTTTAACTTTCTGCTTTGACCTGACATAAGAAAAGAAGGCCTTTGGGTTATCCTTAATTTTTAGGGCAATGCTATTTTCGAAATACAATTTTGCATCAGAGACTAAGCATTCTACCTTCAGCTGATGAATTTTAAATTTGGCCAAAAGAGATTCAAATTTAGTCCTCCTAAACAACTTCTACATTCTACGTTTTTGCCTAATTGCATATCTAACTTTCTTATTCATCCAGTGAGGCATACTGCTTTTACGACGACGATTCTTCCACGGAACATGATTTTCCATAATGACCTTTAATTTATCAGCAAAACAAATCCAAGACTGAGAAGCACTCATATCGCTAAACAAATAAATCCAATCTGTACCCTTTAGTAAAGTTTCAATTGCCTCTGTATCTGATCTCGAAAAATCAGGGACTTTTTCCTTGCTAACAGAATTTACGACTTTGCAAACAACAGCAAAAGCTAGTATATCATGACCACTAGTTCCTAGTTTTCCTAGACAAGATCCAGGATGTTATCCCCCCCCCCCCTAGTAGGGAAAGTAACATGTTGATGTAAAAACGATCTTGCACAACATCTAGAAAGTAACTACCCTTCCTACTACAGGACCCATCTATCCAATTAATGTCAGGAAAATTAAAGTCGCCCATTATAACAACATCACCTTTAGCAGCCTTTCTAATTGTATCAAACAGCAAGACATCATTATCATCGCTGCTGTTAGGAGAACGATAAACAACACCTACAGTGATAACATCACTGGACCTCTTGGAGTTGTCTATGGACAACTCGCACCAGACAGAATTTGCAAAATCTGGGTCTCGTTCGAGAAATGTTGATATTTTAGCAAATATTTAGATAAAACCGGACCTTCAAAATATATTGAATTACCATTCAACTCATTGGTCCTGAAATAAGGTTTTTAAGTACACTCATTGCCTGGAATTGTTTATTAAGAGTGAAAAGGGGATACTAGCCTTTTGTCTTCAGAGAATGGCATTTACAATGCTCTGTATATCCGTTCGTGAGAAATATCGAACTAGTCATTTACATCGGCTGTTCTTTAAAAAAAAATGTTAAACCAGTTTATACGTGTAGTTCAGAATTGGTGAGAAAACGAGGCTATGTAAAACTAAAAAGACCTCCAGGAGAGCATGGCCTATTTCTAGTGAAGGCAGAAAGATTTGAGGAAAGAAGGTAAGAAAGAGTATTCTAAACCTAAGCTAAATATAAATTAAGCGTTACTGTTATACCACTGTATGGTAGTGTGTATTACTTCATGCAGTTATGTTTAGAGTCTTCACGGTTATCGTTAGTTTGTGATTGGTAATAGATAATTGCCCGCAAATCTTGGGTGAGCTTGCACAGTTTAGTAAGCAAGCTATAACCCGCAAAAAAATATGATATATAGTTGTATTTCTGTACTGGAAAATCTAATTTAGAGTTTTCAAATATACACTCTAACATATAATTTAACAAGAATGTTCTATGGAAGAGTTTTGTTAAATATCAATGACCACTTTGAACTTGTGTTGCTCCTAATTAATCCATCGGATACATTGTTTAATATGGGATAATATAATCATGTCGATGCTAAAATATTCTGGAGCAATTGACCTTCTAATGGTGGAAGCAAACTGCGATCGCAATGCTGTGGCATGCTACAATTTATGACTTTATTACCTTGTTGTGTTTGCAGTTGTGCAGTAATATTGATTACTTAAACGTCATGTGTCGGGTACAATTTATTACGAAATGATTCAACATCACTTTTGGCGAAAACATTAATGTTCTGGAGGGTGATTATCAAATCAGGAAACATTAGGTTATCTACAACATAATATGTGAACAGAAAGGTATGAGGCATGAGGTATTGTAGTTACTTGGTCATTGCACATTACTAAAGCTGTCTTAGTGGCAATAGCAACGGTTGCCTTGGTAAGATATAATGTTCCTGAGTTATGAGCATCATAAGTCAACCATGATAGGGTGACTGATAAAGATTGGATATCTTTATCTGGGAGAGGGGTAAAAAGTTGTCCGTGTGTGTCTATGTTGGATGTGTATGTGTGTGTTAGCCCGAACATTAGCTTTGAATCTTGGGTAAGTTATGACGTCATATGATCAAAGCTCTGAGGTCAAGGTAAAATAACCAAAGAATAACATTTTTGATATGAAAAGCAAATCAGAATGGGAAAATGGCAGAATTTATATAACCCTTGTGTATAATATCAGACTCTGTATGTGTACAATGCATTTAATTATAATGTAAAACTCCAAAAATAATGTGATCAAAGAAGATCGTTTTTAGCCACAGGGCCGATAGACAAGAGTGATAGGTGTGTGTCTAGGTGAACGCGCGACCTCTAACGTCACAGGGACAAAGACCAGCGATCTGTCAAATAATAAATGAACAGCATTTGGCTATAACGAAAGGTGGTACAAATGGCGCGCAATGCATTCCAGTTGAATACTTTATTTGTGCTCTAGTTGCGTTTCAAAGAGAGGAATTTATCTTGTAGGAGTAAGACAACATCTGGAGCTATCAATTCTTGTCCGACACTTTTACTAGCATGATTGGGGAGAGATAACTTTGCTGGTTGGGCTAAAGATGGAATCCTAAGAATAGGTTACATGAACACTAATCATTGCACCATGGACCGTATGGCTCTTTAAATATTTTGAAGCAGTATAAAGCATTATTCTTTGACTCGTCTATAGGCGATTAGTGTTCTGATTTATTACCAAAACAAAATGAATCGAAGCACTGACCATGACATCCGTTTATGATGATCGTTCTCATAGAGTCGGAAATAATTCTCATCAAGGACGACCTTATGGGATCATCGTCAAATTCACAATGTATGGGACCAGAAACGACTGAATTAAAACTAGAGGTGCTCAGGGACAGTTATCAAAAAGATTTAAGATGTGTAAATCAACTGCTGCTCCAAAAAACAAACAACAACCCTGCCAGTAAAATAGCTAGGACCAAGAATGGGAAATATTCGCCATACGAACAAAAGACAAAGATGATATCATTGTCAGAATAAGGAATATCAGTGACGTTCAAATTCTATAAAATTACAAATTGTGATGCATAACCACCATATTGCTTTAATGAACGCCGACTACTATCGCTAATTATCTTAGAATTGGATTTCCTTTGTGTACAATGCCCTTGATCCAGGTTTCTTTTCCACCCGTACATGATTGCTAAATATCTCACACTTGTTATTCCGTTGTGTAGTATTGTCCTTTTATCCAGGGTTTCTTTTTCCCCGTAACATGTTTGCTAAATATCTCACGCGTGGTATTCCTTTGTGTAGTATTTTTCTTTAGTCTAAGTTTCTTTACCCCCTTACGGTATCGCTAAACCGATTCACACAGCGATTACAGTAACAACTGTTATCTAAAATGTGTATACCACAGTAAACACTGAAACGTGCTGATCAATTTGATAAATCGGTAGCATGTGCTATTATGTTTACAGTAAGAATTGAGGACATGTGTCATCCCAAAAAATTGCTTAAAACTGGATTTGTTGGAATTACACATATCCTAAGTTCTTACTGTAATCCAAATAGCACATGTTACTGATATAAATCACGATCTGGTTTTTACAAAACTGTAAGATTTAAAGTAGCTACTGTGTTATCTGTGTGTATCGGGTGCATCGCTAAATATCTCAGACTTGGCTTTCCTTCTTGTAGCATTGTTCTTTAATCCTGGTTTCTTTTCCCCCTCAAATGCTTTCTTTCCTTCCATCCTTTGTGTAGTTTACAAATCTCTTGATCAACAAGAACGACTTGTATATAAAAAAATTTAGTAAGTTACGTAGTACTTGTGTAAAAGTAGGCTATTCAAAGCTAGCACCTTGCGTTCTCACTTCACTGCATGTTTTGCGTACCAGCCACTATTTCTACTATGGAAATTGGAATCCTATTCATAGTTTCTTCCCTTTCTACTTTTTTTCTTGTTTTTCTTTTGTATTTTTGTTTCTATATCATAGTGGTTGTACATCAACTCAATACTCGAGCTTAACTTGTTTACTCCTTAAAATTATTAAATTTTGAACAATAGTATTTTATGTTTGATCATATGACTCCCGAAACTCATGATGAGATGCGATTAGTCCAGGCATGCTCTTGCTATACGAGTGGCGATTGTAAACAACGTTTACTGATTCTGCAAAATATGAATAAACAGTATTACATATAAATTCAAGAAGCCTAACTAAGAATAAAGTTGCTTTAATTAACCTTTTAATCCCACTTGAAAACAATGAGTTTAATTTTACACAGTAATCATATTGGCTCTCTGGTCTGATTTGTGTCGGTGTAACCATTAAACTTCAATATGCTTTACGTTTGGCACATGCTTTTTGTTTCAGGTAAATTTGTATATCTAATGATGTATTCAGCCAAAAGCAGTCATCACGAACATGATGAATGGGAAACAGCAGAGGCAACAGGTTGGTTGTAAAATAAACTTTACATAAATATGCATAAACTAAGTTACTTCTTTTCGTTGGTCTGGATTTTTCAACTTCAGTAATATCTACCTCAACCCACCTAACTTTGTATTTATCATATAATAACAAATAGCCATTGTATCGACAATTATATTTATAGTTAAAAAGGTTGTATGACTAATAACAAGACACAAAAATGTCCGCAGTAGTTTTATAACATTTGCAAAGCATAGCACAGTGAGTATAGATGTCTTGGTGATGCAGTATAAATAGAAAATTGTAAACTCTCCATGAGCATAATATAAATTTTACAGTTGTAAACTTTAAAATTACATATATACTTACACAATTAAATAATATTTTATTCTTACAGGTTTTGGCAAATTGCAATTGGACATAGCTACTCATTTCACTTTGACTAATGTCCAGGCCCTGATGACCGTTTTCCGGTTCAGGCGGGCTGAGTTTGACAAAGTTACTCGAAACAATGATCCCAGCATCATGTTTATCAGGATGTTGGATGAAAAAGATATCATCACCGCAAAAGATATATCCCGTCTTGTCTCTGCTCTCGAATACGCTGGTCTGATTCTCATCAAGTCACACGTGGTTCAACTATTTCAGGAATATAAAGCTGGAGGATTATGTGGTAAATTCAAAATTGTTATACTTTAATCAGCTAGATTCTTGATTATTTTTATATAACAACAATAATGATGATAACGACAGAACAAGAGAAAGGTCCATAAGTAGATGTTACAGGCATGTTTGACATTTTAGGGATGGACATCAACAAACTGAGTCAGTGACTTGGCTTGAATTGACGAAAGATGACATGTGACTATGCTTGACTTGACTTGACTTTATACAACTTTTTGAAAACGTTTAGATTAGACGCTACCAATGTTATAAACACTGAAACGAATTAAGAGCAAATTTGTCTTCTTCTTCTTGACACTAACATTGAATTTGTACAGGAAGACAAATGAGCTGGTCTAAGTTGAGCATGTGTTCAGTGTCTGTTTACTGTATTCTAGCATATTAGAATATCGTGTTACCTATGAATTTAGTACCGATATTCAGAAAACCTGTCATTGACATCAGTATGTCATCTGCCCTATGTCTAAGCCTAGTTATGGCGAGGAAAACCACAACTGATGTTAATACATCGTTCATATTTTAATATTAAAGAATTCCGTTCTTCTTGAGCAAGACTGTTTCGTTGGGACTTGTAGACTAAATGACGTGTTTTTGAAAAGTGCTTCAATATTTTTGTTTAGCTTAAATATCAACGACACATTTTACTATCTCTTCTTTAGGTCAATTATGAAGAGTTTTAAGCTTTCTACTAACATGTGGGGTAAAAAATAACGTTGCTGAGTTGATTGTTATACATGATAGCTTATAATGTTTGGTTGCATGTTTCCCCTGATGGATCAGAG
>KN882923.1:258970-271642 GCA_000934455.1 Apostichopus parvimensis
AAGGAATGAAATGCAAACTACCGACTCCGTGTATATATATAGGTAAACACTTTACAACCAATTCCCCTGAGCTGAAACGCACCAGCGATCAAACTGTATTTGGAGCGCACAGACGGACCGGCAAAAGGCGAAAAGATTAAATATCCAATTGACGTCCAGCACAGCCATTCATTAAGTTATTACTGGCTTTAATGGTAAGGGCTTCGATTATTTTTCTTTCACTGGTTTATTGTGCAGTAAACATTCTAAAACAATAAAAACATTTAAACATTAAAAAATGAGAGAATATCAACAGATAATCAATGTGAACATTCTGATCTTTACAATTCGTTACCACACACCATTTGATTAAAGGAGCTCGGCTCGCATACCACTAAACAACTGTAATTACAACAGTAGAATTTAAGTAAAAGAATAGCAATGAAAAGAACAAAGTAAATATCATTAAAGGAACAATTTATATTTGATGGAAGTATGATTCCTTTAAACTGTGACATCCAGTTACATCAACTTTGAGGGGACAACTTGAACTTTCCATCTCACATGCACTTTTTTCACATCAGTGACCTCATAAGCACACAATGCTCTAAACTCCATTATTCTTGTGCATTCTATATGCCAGTCATTTACCACACTTTGTAAGAATTCCCGCGCACTTATGCACTGATTTTGATATTCCAGATAAAGGCATCGATCGCTTTGACACAAAAATCCAGACTAGCAGCACTATGAAATATAATGCTTTTATCTTGAGTGCAATGAGGTGTAACTTAACTCTACTTAACTGAACTGAAGTTAACAAAAACTTTACATATCACACTGTTTTCAAACTAGTGACTTCACAAGGATCTAAACTCCCTTATTATTGTGCATTTTTATTTGGACAGGCGTGTCATATACCACACTTTGTAAGATTTCCCATGAACCAATGCACTGATTTTGATAATCTAGGTTAGAAAAATGTATTTGTTTTAGGAGAGATGTTTGACTTAACGCCTTATGTTAAATTATCACGAAAACTCGTTGTGGAGTGATCTGTGTACCTCCTATGACAAAAACGTATATGGTTGGCCATATAGTAAGTACACCTTGTAAAGGGTTTTCAATTTTTACAGGAGTTCCCCCATTACAACAATACATACATCTAAATAATAAGGAAAAAGAAAAGTACAAAACAAGAACAATAGCCATAATTCATGATAAATTATGTTCAGTGATCTTTGAAAGATTAAATTGTGTTATCATCTAATATGGTGTCTTGATGCTTTGTTGTAAATAAGCATGCCTGTGTAAAGAAGTGTTTAATGGAAAATATTGGTGTCAAAGCTAATAAGAATTTCTAGTGTCATGGCTTTGTAAATTTAAATTGTTAAAATAGTCTGAAGTCACAAATGATGGTAAGAGATCTGTCTACATTATTGTGAAAACAGAACTAGAAATTTAAATATGTGATGGTCTCACCATTCCTGGACTTAGCATGTTTGGCAACTCTACTAAAGTTTTTGGCATTTAATTTCTCCCAACATCATTCATCCAGTGTGATCCAAATTCTGTCGTATCAAGTATATACTGCTGGAACTGCTCAGGATTGTCTTCCAGCGTTTATTTTGTATGCAGCCACTCAATCTTATCGACTGGTTTCTGAGGTCCCGTTTAAAATACACAACACAAACAACACTTCATCATAAACATTCATGGACAATGAATGGGTTTATTAGTGACAGTGAGCCTAGTTATGGGGTTGCAGACATATTTTCACTCTGTCCCTAAAAATATGAAATCTAAAATGTCTACCATCTGAATCAAGAATGAAAGTGGTCAATATCAGCTAGTGATGTTAGAAGGCTTACAAAATACTGATGTAAATGGGTGTATAGCTTGTGCTAGGGTATTATTTGATAGTGCATTATAATCTGTGGTTCATACAACGAGAATGACTGACAAGATCAGGATTAGCATTCAAAATTTAGGGATCACAAGTATATATTGACTCTTCATTTTTGATTACATGATATTCTTACACCTCTTCTAAAGCTGGATTGTTAACTGACTGTGCATGGACATGTCCAAAGGAGAATACCAATCAGCAATTTAGTTCACTAGCCTTCTGAAACTGCGCTCTCCTTGGTCTATGACCCAAAGTAAATTGCTTGGAAATATGAATATTAAATAGCACATATGAGGTTGGTCTAGCGAATACCAATGTTCAAGCTGGGTTATTCTTTAACGACTTATACGGGCCTGGCCCTAGTCAGTAATGTCAACTTGTGTAACCATTATATGCTTTGCTCAGGCCTAGCAGTGGCCTAGATATTATTAGCCTCATTTTAGGTAGGGTAGGTCTATAAAATCGATACTTGGGGTAACACTCGGCAACTACTGTAAGTGTTGCCTAATGCCATAAAAAATGCAGATTGCCTAGCTAGCACCATCTTCCTGAGGTAAATTGGTAAATGTATATGGAGATATTTGTAAACTTGTTCCAAGTAAGCGGTATGACTGTGTTTGCTGTAAGAAATAATCCTTGCTTTCCTTCATATAGGACTTCCCTTCAGTCTCAGTAAGCTGAGGTCTGGCTATGCTGAAAACATTGTAGCCTAGCCGTATCCGTTGGTCTATAGCCTAGCCTTAACACACGTTAGCCTATATACGCTAAGGCAGAAGCTCGCTATGGAAATTGCTCAGTCACTCATGTTTCCATAAGAAGTCACATTTGTACATCGCTTTCACAATATGTGGCGTTTTCACTGTTATACAGTAATTTAAACCTGTCTTGCAAAACAGGGCCAGTTGCCGTACAACCTACCTCACTGATGCTTGTCATCCATCGAACACGCATCACTTCACAAAAATGCATTGTAAGACTTGTGTTGTTGCCCCACACATACCACAAGACATTTTAAGTTGCTTGAATAGTCATAAAATAAAATGGCTTTGCTATTAAATTTAATTGAGAAACTTTGACTAGTGACTTAACTGGAGACAAAATCAAATCACTTGTAACTTAAATTGATGAAAATAATGTTAATTTGCTACTTGACTTAACAAAAGGTATTGGTTACAGTACTGCAACAACTCATATTTGATAATTATGGCTCTTGAAATTATAAGACGTCGTGTCATAGTTGTAGCTAACAGAAAGAATAATTTTATGCTAAATTGAGCGTAATATGCACCACTTGAAATTATGTTATTTGTAAGAACATGTTTAAAAAGTTATCGTAGTTCCGGTCATAAGGATGCTTAAAGTGTAGTACTTTGAACATACATGTTTATGTCTTTACGAATTGTCTGGCTCTCTGCGCATCAAGATAACAATGACGATGTAACACCGAGGACATTAGAAGAAGAAAACGTTTAGTATAACTTAAATGTGATCAATGCTGCGCTAGATTTAACTCGAAAAAGCGACACCAAATAATACAAACAAGCTAGTGTGCTTCCATTTGCTCAGAATAAACCGAAACGCAAGCCTCGCGAATGACAAAAGTATAATATGAATATTTATGTTGAAAGCTCGAACCTAATTGCTTAATTGCAACCAAACTTGACATTATAATAATAAATCTAGTAGAAAAAATACATAAATAAACAGTCACGTGAAGAAAGATGTCGATAGGTCAAATAAACATACGTCATAGAGAAGATGGCAACTATTGATTAAACTTCTAAACTTGAGTAGAGTATTTCATATAAGAATGGAATGTTATAAAATTCGCTAAATTGCATGTTGTTTGTGCTCAACATGTCATGATGTGTAACTAAGTATCAAAGTACGCCAATCCTGTTTTTACCAGACTTAGCCGACGACGCACTAGTATAGCTTGTGACCAAATGTAATAGTGTATCGTACTGCAATGTACAAATGTTAAACTGTTGCAGGATCTTGTCAATCTGTTGGCCCTTTTCTTGTTAGCCTATTTCTTGATAGGTTTAAGAAACGACAGGTTTGCAGCAAAAAGTTTAACAAACCTTAGCCAGTCTTTATAAACATAGCCCTCAATGTGACATTGGATTGCTTAATTTATTGTTGCACATAGGATGATATATCAAATGTTTATAATTTCGTCGATATGGGGTTGACTTTGAACTGACATATTTGAATCACTATGGAGTAAATGTCTCTAAGACTTTCAACTTGTTTTTTGTAATGTATAATCATTATGGGAAACATTTTGTATATAAGTATCTTTTCAATTGTTATTACTGCATAGTGTAAAATAACCAGAGTACTGTATGTAACTAGAGCATTTCTCTGAGAGACGACGTAATTATTTTAATGGTTAGGAACGTAATCCTCGGTCACCTTTCTATGTTATGTGTAATCATATTTTCATACCCTTCTGCAGACGAGAAACGACATATATCAAAGGAGAAAAAACACAGTTTCTTGAAACTGTTAAGACAATTAGGACTCGAACGACAAGAACCGATATCTTTGATGGAGGCAATGGAAGTGAAACAATGTCATGTACGTGACGTTGGGCATGTTGGAGTTCTTGATAATTTTATATCCAAAATCACCTGCTACGACCATCGAATTCATCAGAGAAGGCTTCAATTATCGGGATCTAACAGGAGTCTTAGAGTAATCAGTAATCAAGAACCGGACACTAAATATTGGGCAGATTCCGATTCTGATGAAAGCGAAACAACAGATGATCATTCTCAAGGTAGCAGTGTTAGTTCTCGGGACATACTTTATGCAATATTAAGTTGTCTAGATCCATTTTTGTTGCAAGATGTTTTGATGAAAATGTCTGCTTGTCAATTGGCCGTACCCGTACTTATGCCTAATGTGTTCGATGATTGTGTTGACTTTCGCTTGTGGTGTCTGCGTAAAATATCAAAATCTTGGTATGACAAGGAAAGCACAGCAATACAAACAGCGAGTATAGTCAATTACAGCTTGTTAGCAGTCACCGCTTTGAAATTTGGGGAAGTAAATCAGTCAAAATCTAATGTCCTCAACAAAATGTTTGGTATATCACAAGACATCGATGAGCATGCGTATTTCGATTCTTTTGAACAAGATCCATCCCTATCAATATGGTCAAAAGGAATTTTGGAATGTGCATGGTATTTGCCTGAGAATGGATGTCATTCCTATACATCGTTGAACGCAACATCTCTCTCGACAAAATACAAGTTTGAAGAAGCGCTTGCATTGCTAAATCTCCGGGGTGATGCACTAGAATTCAGTTCACAAATGAAATTTGCTGTAGACAACTCATTTGTCACAATAGTGTTTATTGATTCAAATAGCAAGAAAAAATACATCGAGGAGATCGATGAAATCATGACAACTTCCCACGTGATACTTATTCTCTGTCCATCCTCCCAATCCATTCAAACTAAGAGACTTTCACAGAAAGTAAAGAAGTATGCGGCATTGACTAGCATCAATGCTACCGGACTTGCTGCTGTTGAAATTGCCGATTTGATTACAGAAACAATAGCTCAAGTAATAAAAGATAATAACCAGAGTTTGAAAAGGTGCTGCTTGGCCGAATCAACAGAGATATGTCGAAAACTCTCTATTAGGGTAGATGAAGATGTACCCGAATGTAAGGAAGCAAGGAAAAGAGCAGAAGAGATTGTTTATCTCTTAGATTCAGACACATACGAAAAAGATAAAACATTTCCTATTCAGACTTGTTGGAGTTCGTTAATGAATGAATCACCACATGGTGGACAGGGAAATGCTGACATACATTGCGATACAGAGTCAGCCACATATCTGGATATTGAGCACCAGCGCGCAATGATTGATGAGAAAGATATGAAAGTAAGAACATCACAGTTGCATACAGAACTCTCTGATCCTATCAAAAAATTCTATGAAGGATGTTCTTACGAAAAAACAAAAAGGCAATACTTTCTCGAATGGCTTCAAATGCTTCTGAACAATTTGTCCATGAAGACATTAAAGCCACTGTTTGCTCAGCTGAAGGTCAACTCAGCTGATATAAGAAGTCTGTCATCTAAGATAAATACATTAAACATCCAATTTGAACATCCTCAACCAGGCAAGGCACGCGGCGAGCTACAGAGTATGTTAGAGGATTATAAATCAAGGGAGACCAAATTAATAACTGAGAAAAGCAAAACGATTGATAAATTTGACGACTGTGTGGGCTTAGAACACTTTATGAGAGAATTGTCTCAACTATTTGAAGCTTACTATGTTTCAAAAGATATCGCATTTCAGCAAAACATAGGGTATAATTCTCTACCCTCTTTAGCTGCATCTATGCTGCTAAGCGGACTTCCAATTGAAATACTGGACGGAGACTCCAAATTTGTCCCTATAATGTGGGTAAAGGAAATACTTCAATCAGTGATCAAGATGCTCGGTGAAGATGCCCGTCTTTATGTGATATCTGTTTTAGGGATTCAAAGTAGTGGTAAGTCTACCTTGATGAACAGTTTGTTTGGTGTACGATTTGCTGTCAGTGCCGGGCGATGCACTCGTGGGGCATTCTTACAATTGCTACCGGTGGCTCGGTCTTTGAGGAACGTAGTTCAATGCGATTTCATTGCGATAGTTGACACAGAAGGACTGCGAGCACCCGAAAAACGAAAAGTTAAAAAATCAACAACACAGGATAACGAACTAGCAACATTTGCACTGTGCATTTCAGATCTCACACTTATAAATATCGGAGGGCAAACAATGGGAGAAGATATGACAAATGTACTACAAATAGCTGCGCATGCGTTCATTAGAATGAAGGAAGTTAACCTCAATGCTGAATGCCGTATTATACAACAATTTGTCGCCGATGTAACTGCGGAGGAACAAAATGAAGCCGCGATGCAAAGCATTATCTCCACACTTAATGAAGCGATAAGTGAAGCCGCAAAGACGGAAGGAAAATCGCACCTGTACCGGCAGTTCTCAGACGTTTTTGTTGTACAAAACTATGAAAAAGAATCTGATAATGTTCAATATATTCCAAGTTTGTGGCGTGGATATATGGGTGCTCCAAATTACCAATATGGTGTAAGTGTGCAAAGGTTGAAATCAAATATTCTTCAATGCATTCAACGAAGCGACACATCTGGAAAGATTTCGGATTTTATTTCACGAATGTCAGATGTATGGAATGCGATAGGAAAGGAGGACTTTGTATTCAGCTTTCAAAATACAAAGGAAGCTTCATTATATGAACGTTTTATGGCTTTGTACAAAAATTCTATAACACCAATTCGAACAGAGGTCATAGGGATGCAATTAGCAGCCCGCCAAAATATTGAAAATGCTGAAAGTGGAGATACGCTCGCCGTTCTGAAAGACAGCTTAAAAGAAATAGAGAGTTACTTAGACAAACAGAGCGGAAACATTCTTCAAGAAATTGGCAAACTAATTAAACAGGAGAGATATGAAAGTGTTCAGAAACATGAAGTGTATTTTAAATTAGACTTGAAAACCAAAACAAGTCGCATGATTGCAAATGCCAGCGCGGAATTGTATCTAGTTGCTCAACGCCATAGAGAACAAAATGAAATATCGTCCATTGTTAATCGCTTATATCATGAACTTTGCGAAAGCATGACCACTGTTGCCGAACAGTTACGATTGCAAATTCCTGCAAGCGAGCAAAAGGGGAGACAAAACGAAAATATCGATCATTTCATTGATAAGGCATTTGAGAATTTTTGGTCACTTTCATACAAGCCGATCTTAAACGATTATCCTCTTAAATCATTAGAAGAGATCCGTCGGCAAAATGAACGGTCACTCAAAACCTCCATTGCATCAGAAACACAAAACACTTCACTCATGATAAGAAGTAATTCACTGAAACCATTAAAGTTGTATTCTGTTTCGACTAATGTTGTATTCGATGATTTTACTGCTGTAAATCGGTTTAGGCTAACATTGAATACCGTTGATCCTCATCTTCAAACACAATTTCGACTACTAGCAAGTTACATTGAACAACTAGCAAAGGAAAACTTGAATTTCCTACAGAATGCTTCAAAGTCAGTAAAAATGTTAGTTAAATTCTTAATCTCAGCAAATATTGAAATGGGGCAAAGGAATATTGTTCTTTACATATGTTCCAGATTTGCTGATGTTGCACAAAGAGAACACTGCAAGAACGAATCACAGATGATTGCGCAATATGATGATACAGAAAATAAAATATTGCCTTCAGATGTTGTTCCAATTACCCGACTTGAATCAACTTTCTGTGCAATTGTTAATTCAATCTTTAAATTGAATTCCGAAACGATTCAAATGATGATTAGGAGTGGAGAGACACATGAAAAACACCAAAGTTGGATCAAAAGAATAAATCGCTTGAAAAAGGGCAGAAATTCGAGTGACTTATGGAAGGAATCTTTAGACCAAGCACTGAGAATGTTCTTTGAAGGTATCGAGGAAAACACAAAAGAATGTCACTGTACAAAGAAAAATATGAAACGCTATTGTCGGTACATAGAAGAGCATGTAAAGCTAACGGATAAATCAGTCAAATCACATGCACTTGCGTCGGCTTTGGGTCAGGGAATAGCACAATTCAGAATCTATATAGTTGACTACATTGAACAAGTAGTTAATAAAGTAGATTATCGCATGCAATTTGCAGAACCTTTAGACTGTCCAGACCTACGTAGTAAGCTAGATAAAATGAGCAAACTTGTCAAAAAGTTTGTTACTGATCAGCAACTCTTCAACATGTCTTCTACTGATGGACAAACCTTTCATCAAGTACTTCACGAACATGCTAAAAAGTACAGTAACTTGCCACAGTCATTGTCTGTTTTACAGTTACTAGATGCTAAATTTTTGCGTGATTTGCCACATGTTTCAATGGAAGCGTCTAATGTTATTCACAACAAAGTCAATAATGTGAAAAAAAACTTGTTAGCTCAAAATTTAGCATCGTTTTCACCTGAGAGAATGCTGACGCAACTTACTGGTATAATTTATCAGGATGATGAGAAAGCTGATTCTGTTATATTTTCAAACGATGTAAAGCGAGCTATTGTCTTCCATGTTGCAGCTTGGATATTGCCTATAACAGCAGTCGAACAACATCAGCTTGAAAAGTGCAAAAACGTGGCATTATTAATTAAAGGAGAAAAAGGAACCCTTCGTAAGTTTTTCCGTAGTTTTTGCATTGAACATAAGGAACAAATAGTGGCACAGGCCTTTTGCAATATCGTTAAGAGTGCAATCAAAGAAGGTGCAGCTACACGCGCTTTTCCGATTCTTTATAGCAGCATGAAAAATGATCTAATTGAGTTTTCCAAAAAGAGGTTATTCATCGGACATGTGCTAATTGATTTTTGTCAAAATCAGAACAGCGAAGGGTTTACCCACTTCTTACAGAATTTTGAAAACGTTGGTTTAAGTTGGAGTCTTCGACGCATTGCGATTGCTTGCAACAACAGCCGTAGCCAACTGTTGCACAAAACGTATCAGCAATGCATAAATATCTCGATAAAAGAAGTACTTTACGTAATACAAAAAACACAGGCAACATTTCACAGTCACGAATCAACTTTTTCCAACTGGCTTTCTACATTTGCCAAAATACTTAAGACGAAAACGCGATTGACTTGTAAAAGAGTTGATATTGAGAACATGAAAAAGTTCCAAATTGTCGAAAATTTCTCATTGTTTACCACAGAATGTATCAATATATTCTCAAAGATTGCTCCAGAAATTATTCAATCTTTAGAACTTCCTACTCCAGGTAATGTAGACAAAACAATATCGTGGCTGTTGGAAGCTCCTTTTAAGCTTCACGTCTCACTTTTTGAAGATATTGAAGGTTGCAAAGAACAATGTCCATTTTGCGGAGCTGTATGTGACAAGGACATGTCTGCCCACGAAAAACATTCAGCAGCGCTTCACTATCCTCAAGGTATTAAAGGGTGGCATAAAACAACTACGAGGAAACTAGTTACGAGAATATGTACTTCCTCCGTGGATTCGTACCACACATATAAAACTAAATCTTCGACCATCGATAACCCAGAATATCGACCATACAAAGACTACGAAATCGATTACCCAGACTGGTATATTCGTGGTGCTTTTGGAAGCGAGCCTACCGAGTTCTGGAAGTTCGTCTTTGCAAGACTAAATGATACAATTGCAGAGAGACATGACTGTAAGAAAGGTGATGTGCCACAGGCGTGGAACGAAATTTCAATAGAGAGTGCAATCGAAAGTGCAAAAACAATGTATCAACTGAGCGAAGTCGAATAACAAGGCTCAAGATTTTCAGGTAGCATATACAGATTAATATATGTTCAGGTCAGAGTGGTAAACAAGTCACTTCATTTAGCGTCAAGTCTAGTCATAGTCAGTGATTTGACTGATTCCAGTCACGTTATCGACAAGAGTCACTGGATTGGGAAATAGGTAAAAGTTTCTTCACTTTAAACTTTATGGCACAAGTCATGACTCGTTGCCAAACTGGCTCAAAGGAAACGATTAATTAATTACACTGGACTTAACAAGACATTGATGAGATGTTCACTCTAAACTAACTGTGCTATGCCTACTCACACCTGTCTCCATAGAGGATCAAAACGTATTCATAACACGGTTAATAGAGAGAAAGAAACTAACTAGCCTAACATTTAGTACCGTTTTCACTTTACACGGCAGGAGAAACCTATCTGTAGCGTCGTACTATCGCTTATGTAGTAGTTAAAATATTACCTATAACAGCAGTCGAACAGCATCATTTTGAAATGTACAAGAAAGTCGAGACATCAATTGATTGAGTAGCAGTGCTTTCGGAAAGGTCTTTGGAATGAAAGTAAGATCAATTTCTTCTTAGGTGCGGCGAATAGCAAGCCATATTTAGGAGGTTTGAATATTGTAGAGAGATGGAACTTCAAAAAAGGTGATGCACCAATGGGTTGGAATTACACTTTAACAGAAAATTCCATAAAAAATATATCTAAAATTAATATAAATATAAATTTGTTCTCAATCGAAAGGAAATTTAAATCACCAACATTGTAAAACTTTATGGGATTATAACAGTGTTAATATTGCCAATGGCGTGAATGTGTGTTTTATGTTTAAACAAGACTAAGTACAGCACTGCAAATATATTAATTTAGATTACACATTATAATGTAATTATTAAAATAACTTCCCTTCTGTTTTTGTTTATTTCGTTTTATATTAAAAATACTTATACTAGGTGAGATTTTATACAGCAAATCTAACTCTTTTCATTTATTTGAATGATCATTAAAATGTTATATTTTTTTCTCGACAAAGTGAATACACGTATCATTAAAGCATAACATATTCCTGCTTACTGAATATTTTTCAACTTAAAAGTGATTGATAAATTACAAGTATACACGAATGCTTCATTTATAATCAATATTGGTCACATCTTCATGTTCAACATTTATTTTTGTTACTATTCATATAGGAGGTAATACGTTTTAAGTTTGATTATATAAAGCAGGCCATGTTCCTTGTTTAAGCGAGAACGGAACCAGTCAAACGATGGATTTATATTGTATTATTTGAGACATGATTTTGCCTACAGGCAATTTTTTATCCTAAGTTGATCGATGTAAATACACTATTTTAAGTATTTTCTTGGAGGAAAATACCCAACGTCTTAAATAATGATATTTTTCTTGTTTGATATGATTACAGCTACTTTAATTTCTGGGTAAAAGTTAATTATCATAGTGAAAAATATTGTCACTTTACAAGCAGTAGAGCTAATTTTTGTTTGATTGCGTTTACAATATGGAGTAGCTTTGCAATGAAGATTAGAATATATTTGGTTAATATGATGTACTAAATATGCTAGTTTTTATGTTATTTTATTAGAATTGCACTTAATAGACGAATGGTTGTCTATTATTATACCAAATGTGATTGTATGAATCCGTAGCAGTTGTTCTCGTTTTAAGGAAAACAATATTTGGCGTTTGAATAAAATATATCTTGTTTTGTATTAAAATGACCTTGTTACAGAAACAAAGTACAGCACAGCTGATGTAAACGAAATATTTGTAAATATTAACGAAGCGCCTCGATAAATCAAATCAAGCATGGCTTGATTAAAGAGCACAATTAACCAACTTAAAAATATATTACTGGAAACGCAACTAGATGTTTTACATACTGCAACAATACGATACACGTATTCATGTGTGTATGTTAAGGTGGATTGTTTGTTTCGGGGAAGGGGACTTATGTGTCTATTATTAGCGTAGAATTTTGTATTGCTTCTTTATTTTTATTTTCTTTCTTGTATTTTCCACTCAAGGTGTTTTCTAATTGCTACGTTCTCAACATTTTGAGTTTCTTCCATTCATTGGATACTTTCTACTTGTCTTAAATACTCTTTGTACTTTGTGTTAACACAAATAAATCAATAAGATAAATGAAAGCGTACGCACTTTAATCTTTTTCTTTTAACATAAGCCTGCTCTTACTCCATCTGCCCACAAAAGATTAATTCGTCATTCTTAATTTCTTATTTGAAGTGGAATTTTAAAAATAATAATAATGAATATGACGATGACGATGACGATGACATTGACGAAGATAATGATGACGACGATGATGATGGCGATAATGATAACGTTGTTACCCTCTTTCTGTGTTTTAGTACTGTACGTTTCGATTATTTATAATTAGCTAGCTCGTAAATGAGGTCA
>KN882923.1:271692-283668 GCA_000934455.1 Apostichopus parvimensis
CTTGATTGCGCGACAACGGAACCAGCCAAAACGATGGATGTATATTGCATTATTTGAGACAAGATATTACTTAAAGGCAAGTTGTCAGCCTAAATTGAAACGATGTACAGACACTACTTTAAAGTGTTTTCTTTAAGGAAATATACGCAACGTGTTAAATAATGATATTGTTCTTGTATGATAGATTAGAGCTGCTTTAATTTCTGCATCTCATGAATTTGGAAGTTAAAAAGAAGGTAAAAGTTAATTATCAAAGGGAAAATTATTGTCATTTTACAAGCAGAAGAGCTAAAAAAAAAATATTGCGTTTTACAATATGGAGTAGCTTTCCAATAAAGATCAAAATAAATATGGCTAATTCCATGTACTAAATATGCTAGTTGTTATGTTATTTTATTAGAATTACCCTTAATAGACGAATGGTTGTCTATTATGATACCAAATGTGATTGTATGAATCCGTAGCAGTTGTTCTCGTTTGTAGGAAAACAATATTTGGCGTTTGAATAATATATATCTTGTTTTGTATTAAACTGACCTTGTTACAGAAACAAAGTACAGCAGAGCTGATGTAAACGAAATATTTGTAAATATTAACAAAGCGCGTCGATGAATCAAATCAGGTTAGCATGGCTTCATTAAAGAGCACAATTAACAAAGTTAAAAATATATTACTGGGAAGCAACCAGGGGTTTTACATACTGCAACAATACAATACACGTATTCATGTGTGTATGTGTAGGTGCATTGGTTGTTTCGGGGAAGGGGACTTATGTGTATATTATTGGCGTGGAGTTTTGTATTACTTCCTTATTTTTATTTTCTTTCTTTATTTTTTTTCCACTCAAGGTGTTTTCCAATTGTTACGCTCTCAAAAGTTTAGGTTTCTTCCATTCATTGGATAAATTCCACTTGTCTTATATACTTTTTGTACTTTGTGTTAACACAAATAAATAAATGAGAGAAATGAAATCTTACGCACTTTAATCGTTTTCTTTCAACATAAGTCTGCTCTTACTCCATCTGCTCACAAAAAAATTACTTTTTTATTACTTGTAATGGAATTTTAAAAATAATAATAATGAAGATGACGATGATGACGACAATGACGACGACGATGATGGCGATAATGAAAACGTTGTTACCCTCATTTCTGTGATTTAGTACTGTACGTTTCTATTCTTAATAATAAACTAGCTTGGAAATGAGGTCGATGCCTTTAATAAGTTTAGTGGCGAAGGCAGATTGATGGGACAGAGGATGGGGAGAGTGACCACCATAGGAATTGTTACTTATGAGAAGTCGTTGGCAATATTTAAATGTAGTTAATATGATGGAAATGGTTGCGAAATCTTGAATTGAAGCCCTCTTACCGAAAAAAAACATTTCTCAAACGAGAGGGGAATCCCTCCCTAAAACGCCTGTAAGACCAATTTCGTGCCTCTCACCCTCACCCAAATATGAAACAGAAGTTATTGTAGCAACGCAACCATGTATTGACATCAAATTAGGGGGATCCCTACGCCAAAGGCAAACACAATATTTCAAAAAATTACAGTAAATAAATATATAACACGTACAAAAGGTCCAAGCACTCTCCATTTTCACAATATTTTTTACAGGGATTTCTGTTTGGACGCTCATAGATGATGAGTTACGTATTCTGGAACTTTGTTTTCATAGATAATTTCCAGAAGTTTATTGTGTGGTTTGTGATTCAGTTTGCAAGTTTGGCTTGTTATGTTTGTGGTGTGATGGAGTTATTGTATCTCATCTGTTTACGCTTTAGGCAATGATGAGCCTTGCTATGAGTACGGAACAGAAATGTGTAATGTTAATTCAGGGATCGAGCTGTCAGTGCCTACCTGGATTATGGATTTATCCTTTGTTACATTGACTTCGTCTTGTGTGTGTTGTATGTATTTGGCCTGTGGTACATGTTCATGTCTCAGACTCTTGGTAACAGTCCAATATATAATTATAAGGGAATGTCATTGTGTCCTCTTTGCTAAAACTGATTCAGTAGACCGTCAGCTTCCCTGGTACATGTGGAATCAAAATGTGACGATCGGGTAAACTGGTTAAGAGCTCGGGCGTCAAGCATAGTGGGACAGAGGACACGCCCCCAACTTGTTCCTCCACATACCCAGTTTTATTGACTGAATCGTATAGGCGCTAGGCCAAGCAGGCTCAAAATTTATCGCATAAAGGAAACTCAAGCATTGTGCTATGAGATTAGTAGTTATTCACGTGTTATTCTCATCTACTCACCCCCCTTCCTGATGAAAATTACGGATTTCATTTATAGCGTAAATTAAATGAGGAACTGCGCCCATACACCACTGAGGCTATCTGCTAAGACAGCAGATAATGAAAGCCCGTAGCATTCGCTAATCTCCTCTTCATACTCTAGTGGTGCCTCGCAAGCAAAGACGTGACTTGAGAATGTGAATGATTACAGTGGTATGTGTATGGGTACGCGTGCGCTGTCTGTAGGTTAAACCGCAAAAGGTGACATAATGAGGGATGTTTTTGCTTTGCGATCGGTGTCGTGACGGAGCTGGGAGCAGATATGATTTCGGTATCGAGTGTGAAGACGTTAAGTAACTTTCATAGTAATTTACAGATGCAACGCCATTAGCCTAGTAAATTTAGGGTAACATGAGACTAGCAAGTTGAAAATAGCCCAAATAAGAGGTATGTACAGTTTGTCACTGTCTTCAGAGAGATTTCAGCTGAGGCTAGCTTTGCTCCAGCCGTAAGAAATATGTTAAGTGGCGTTAGTCCCTTAATCTTTGACCAGCTCCACAGAAGCAGAGAGGATTTTCAGCATCCTTGAACGTATGAAGACATGGCGTCGAAGCGCCAGGAGTCAAGTCATGCTAAACAATTTTATGGTTTGTCACATTCATCGTGAGCTTCTGGCACATATAAACATCAAATAAATTGCACAGAGATTCATCAGTAACTCCAGATGCTGAGATTTTGGAAGATTCAAGTTAGAAGAGATAGCGTGAATGTGTTCATATAACCATTATGGCATTTTATGACAATGTACTTATAATACTATGTGTGTGTGCAAATGTTGTTGACATCTGAATAACAAGACGATTTCATTGTTATGTGCAAAGTTTAAGAATGGTTCCGATCTTTGTTTCCGTTTCAATTGTTTTAATCATGATAAAGGCCCTGGGTTACACCCGGGCGTTAAATAGTTAAGTCTTTCTTTAATTAATATTAATCACTTGTTTGGTGTGAGTCCGTCCCTGGGTCCCGCCGACCCTTAAGCAGGTCCAGGACTCAGTCCAATAAAGGTTTTGCGTCAAGGCGATCGTGATGTCCGCTACACTCACACTCCGTCAATGTTATCCTTGGTGAGTCATTTATGTCCTCCCTACCCCACGTTTTCAATTGGGATTGACGTCTCTCAAATTGCAGTTTACTGTTTGCGTGTTTATCATTCAGAACAAAAGGGGTAACATTGTTGCTCATATTAAAAGAACATTACTTGTCCTAAATAAATCGCAGATTAATATCTTAAATACATCGGTTCTTACATTATAGTCCTTACACAATGGAAATGGAAGCAGACCGTCGGTCTGGAAGAATGTCCAGAACGTATGAGCATAAGTGACGTTTTAATATATATTAACTGAATTATTCACAAAAATACTTTTGTTATTTCTCACTTTCCTTTAAAAGTTAAAAAAGGGTCCACTGGAAGAGAGGTGTTGGAAACAGCTTTCCTCCTTTTCAATTGATTGAACTGCAAATCCAATTTATTTTTAATCAATTTCGTTAAAAAAAAAGGTCGTTTCAATGCTATGTTCATCTTATGATGAATTATCTTCATAAGGAGAATTCGAATTTCGTATTTTAGAAATTATGATTATAAAACATTCTCTTAGTTTACGTTTGTATTCAGAAAAGTTTCATCTACATAAAAGTCACACTTTGCTCATCAATGTCAAGTACAATCGATCAGCGATCGCCTCTAGGGTTATCCAGTAAGATAACGGTCAATTTGATAAAACAATATACTTCTAATTTGTGAGATTTTAAAAATTTTCAAGAAGGTTCGCTCTACAAATTAACCTACCTAGATAGCAAATTATTCAAAAGTCAAGCAGATCTTAAGTAATTTACCATGAGAAAGGATGTTAAACAGTTATTATTTTCAAAACAAATTGATATCCACAAGACTACTTAAAAGCTCTTGGTTTTTTTTTGTTTTTTGCCAACAACAGTTAATAAGCCGAAGTTTCCTGTCTAAACTATCCATTTTAGCACCCTGAGACATATCTATTTGGTATACGTTATGATTCTTTATTTTCAGAAATGTAAAATCAATTTCGATTGCAATAATAAAAATGATCTTTGGTCACTGCAGAAGCCAGGCAGATCTCACCACTGATAATATAGCTAATTATACTCCACAAACTTGATCAACCGATTCAAACACAGATAACAGTAACTTCTGTGATTCTTAAAGTTTTGTACCACAGTAAAAACTGGATCGTGCTGATAAATCGGTTGCATCGGTAATATGTGCTATTGTGATTACAGTAAGAACTGATGATATGTGTAATCTCAACAAATTCATGAAACTGGATTTGTTGGGATTACACAACGAGTACAAGTAAGAGTTCAATTTTTCTGGCTATTTAAGTAGCATGACATCGACACTATTATGAGTACAGACGAGATCAAGAACGAACACAGACTATATGTCTGTACATCACACTGTCACTTTCAATATATTCCGTTACCCTCGCACTATCGATGCGAACATGTGATGTCTTTGTTATTTTTTGGAAGCTAACTTCCTCATACGCAAAAAAAAGTATATCGGGTTTTTCCAACCAGTACGGATGCCGCTATTTATTTCTTAATGTTAATATTTCAACAAATATTAAGGTAAAAACCATACCTTTAAATAATATTGCATTACGTTTCGGGTTTTTCTAACCAGTACGGATGCCGCTATTTATTTCCTAATGTTAATATTTCAACAAATATTAAGGTAAAAACCAGACCTTTAAATAATATTGAATGACGTTTCAAGCCATTTGTCCTGCGATAAGGTTTTTAAGTTTACCCATTACCAGAAATTGTTTATTAAGAGTAAATAAGGGGATACTAGCTTTCTATCTTCAGAGAATGGCATTTACAATGCTCAGTATATTCATTCGTGAGAAAAGTCCAACTAATCAATAACATCGGCTGTTCTTTAAAAAAAATATTAATCCAGTTTAAATGTGCAGTTCAGAATTGGTGAAAAAACAAGGCGATGTTAAACTTAATAGACCTCCAGGATAGCATGGCCTATTTCTAGTGAAGCCAGAAAGATTTTCGGAAAGGAGGTAAGGAAGAGTATTATAAATCTAAGCGAGAGCTAAGCTTAGTGTAACTGTTATATCAATGCATGGTATTGTGAATTACTTCATGCTGTTATGTTTAGTCTACACGGTTATCGTTAGTTAGTGATTGATAATAGATATTTGCACTGAAATATTGGATGAGCTTACACAGTTTAGTAAGCAAGATATCACCCGCAAACAATATGACATATGCTTGTATTTCCGTACTGGAAAATCTAATTTAGAATTTTCAAATATACACTCTAAAATACAATGTAACATGAATGTTCTATGGAAGAGTTTTGTTAAATCTCAATGACCACTTTGAACATGTGCGTTATTTGCAGGAGAACAATGTATTATCATTCAATATCACATTTGGCGTAAAACAGTAATGTTCGGTTGGGTGATAGTCAAATCAGGAAAATTTGGTTTATCTACAGCAGGATATGTCGACAGAAAGAAATGTGTGATATGAAAGTGAATGAATAAGTTTTATAATGTTATGATGACATATTAATGCATCTTGAATATTATAAATATGTCAACACAACAGTTTTACAACAGTTTACAACAAATTTGGAATGTGATAGCATCAGTCTCATGAAAATTTGTCTACCGATCAGGGGCCCAGCCAGGGGCGAGGGGGGGAGGGTCGGTCACCCCTCCTCAAATGAGAGAAAAGAAGAGAGAGAAGGAGATAAAGAGGGATGTAGAGAAAGGTGTAAAGAGAGATAGAAATGAGGACCATGGGCGGGGAGAATTTGAAAACAACGTAGAAAGATCTCACACAGAGTTTCAGAAATGTGGACATTGGAATATCTCATTCACATTCATGACTTAAACTGAATTTCATAGTCAGGTAAATCTAAGACTTTTGTTCCTCACACTTTTAAAAAGCTATCTACGCCGGTATCCTACTTAGAGTCACCCTATCGAAAATGAACCCAAGTTACCAACTTGGCTACCTATATACAGGGGCAATAATATATTACAATTTTCTAGCCTTTATTTAATCGGTTTGGCTGTTAAATTTTCTGAATTTTTCTGGGTTATAGAAAGGTTGTTGCAACCCTACTATAGGCTGTAAACTAAGTACAACTTCAAATTGGTATCACACCGGAAAGAAAGACTAATCCGGTATTCACGTGTCTCTAATCATATTAAACATCTACCAAGTGACTATCACCTGTCACTGTTTTAACGTTAGAGGAATGTAAACGTACCTGGCCTGGTTAGATACGCCACTTAAACTCTTTGGAGTTACTCCATCTGAACCGATCGCAAGTTATGTATATTTTTTGTTGGGTGACCGCATCATACCGGTCATAGTTTACTAGTAACGGTGTAATTGCTCAGGCTTTCAGTATTAAATAATTAATTTTGAACATCACTTACGAATCAGGCTGCAATATCATCATTAATATGAAGAAGCACAATGTAAGTGATTAGTCGGTGTTTCACTTATAATAAAGTAAGATTAATCTTTAGTCCCCGGTCTCAACCAATTGTTTAGGTTCTCCTTCTCATTTCGTTTTTACACCAAGAAATTGTATTGCAATTAAGGCAACTAACATATATTATTCGCGGGACTTTGTGGTACCTAAAGGGTTCCGTATGAATCACGTGGTGATTAATATTAACTGTACACGCCTTGTGAACAAACACAGCATGCATGATGATGTAGCTGATGATAATTGTAGTAATATACGTACCAAACTTTCAATGCAGTGATACACACAAGCTGTAACTACAGATTAATCAACTTGTAAGTCTCAATCAATTGACAATGTAACGTCTTCGGTGGTGCGTGAGAAAGGTAATAATATTTTTAATATCTTTATGACAGAAATTTATAATTTAATTTCTTTACGACTTAAATTTACACCATACGCTATACTGCTTATGCATTTCAGCCTATCTCAGTAATGGAGTTGTATACCAGCATGAAGTATCATAGACGTAACGCAAGTTCATATCCGTAGTCAATATTTTATTGTGCGTGTAGGAGCATTCGCAAGGGAGTTGATAGGGACGTAAAAGAAGGTTTCATGCAGTCTACTTGGTTGCAGAATTGAGAAACACTCTCTAGAAAATCTTATTCCAATCAATGCTATAGCGTTCGATTAGGGGCAGGTATCATATCTTAGTTAGAAAATCAGGAAGAGGCCAAGGAACAGGTGGGGTTCGGCAAGATAATGCTTTCGAACTGAAGATGCCCTTCGCAATATTCTGAAAAGACGGATGTATTCCTCCACATTAACAAACGGAGTTTTCACGAACCAAATGATCTTGTCGAAATGTTCATATGTTGCCAAAACGTTAAAAAAGTAAATATCAATATCTTAATATTATGCTTTCACGGTTTCATATGAGCATTGTATATATGACATGCAATGTCAGTATTTAGATAAAATGGTGATATTTCGAGAGAGATAGCTAGACAACATTTTGTCATTAAAGGTAAACAGATCCATTTTCCCCATAGGCTGGTACCATGATCAGAAATGTCACGGTAGGCCTGATTCGTCTTCTTACGTTTCAAAGCATTACAAAGAAGACAAAACATACCTTGAATTGCTGCAGGCCCAAGTGAACTGCACACTACGATAATAGTATTGTATTCCCGCACCCAGTCAGGAATACCCTCCCATATATGTGATAGTATTATAAAGTGGCCAAACTATTTTAAGGTTTTAATTGCTAAGCATCCTCCAATACCCTTTTCTACAACATAATACCTCAATGGTTCTTTATGAGTTCTTGGAAGAGGATAGGCTATCATGTTAAAGACATCACTTTGAAATTCCTTAAATGCATAGTAACACATATCAAGTGTTAGAGGGAGTGTGATATGGGAGAAGAGGGAAGGAATTCAGGTGTTAAAACAATTGCATGTACTCCGCCTGGGCTCGGACTTATCCAGGACTCCGAACTCGGATTTGGATCTGTTGTACTCGGCTTGATCTCTGGCAATTACAGCCTTGTCTAGCAAGCAGTGACATCGATAATCTAGTTTTCGGTTAGGCATTTCTAGAATGAACGTTTTGAGACATTGTGCACTTAGTAAAAAAATAGTTTATATTTAGTGTAGAATGATAATTGTGTGCATTAAGTTTGAATCCATAAAAGACGGTAACACCATTGATGTTGCAACTTTGATCACATAAGTAATTAGTAATTAATAATATGATTAGATATCAAAGTTACCGTGTCTTCTCGCGATATCCCCGTTATCAGTTTGTGTTTACTCCTATTAATAGAACAAACAACAGCAGAGCGGTTGTCTTATCTGTACGGATGCCTTTACGTTTTTTTTTTCTGTAATATACACTTCAGCTAATTACTAAACGTAGTAAGAGGGAACACGCAGTCAATGGAAATATCACTCAATTCACCATTTGTTTATTATGCTGCTTTTGATTGCCTTATTGAATATGATTACGTAATAGTACTTTCAAGGTACTGAAAAGCTGTCTTTGCTTTTCTGTTTTGTCACGAAATGTCTATTATATTTAATAATCTTCGTTACAGGCACTTACAGTGCTGTACTTTATAACATATCATCTACCGAGTTAGGATTATTCCTTCACAACTTTGAAAGAAGAATCGTCTGATACATTGGTAAGTACATGAATTCTTGTCTGAACATTTGAAACTTTGTTTGATGTCCTACTTCTCAAATAGTTTACTTTGAGGCCAACGTTGCGATCTCCTTAGACAAGCCTTGGATAATATATATAGAGTTGATCTCATTACACAGTGAAAACTGTTGCTTTCTTCTAATATAACGATAAATCCCAGCTGAAAACCAGGAAATACTGAATGAACCAGATAAGCAATTACCTCGTCTTTATCTTAAATACCAAAACACAAAAATATAATGTTATGTTTTCTAATATTCCTGTTTATAACGTGCTTGCTCCTTTATATATTAGTCACCACACGAAAATCGGGTCAAATCACGAATCAATATAATAGTGACATCCAATAAAGTAAGGACGCACTTATGTTTCAGTTGTTACTTTAAAATTAGCAATTGTCTTTAACAATGACAAATAGACAGAGGATAATTCCGGGATACCTACTATAGGTAATATTCTCGTTGTCCTTATCATCCTCGACTAACTAAGCGATCAATGTAACGGTATTATTTAAGTACAGCTTTAAAGGGCTTTCTGTGTAGATTTTCCCTTCTTTTTGTTTTACTGGAGACAGGGACTTGACCGGTGACTTCAGTAACACACATCGCAAGACCGATGTAAGAAAAGTTAGTATTCATTTAATAACAACGAAACAGTTAATTTTGAACTTAAATATTCACATCGCGCTGTTATCCAACTTGTGGAATTTGCTATGTGGAGTTGATATACCAGCATTAATCTTTAATGTTCGCTCTGTCTAGTATGATAATTTCAAGTTTCTCTTCCCTCCAAACAAACAATACAAAGAGTCAATTTTCCCTCAGTCTGTAGTATATAATGTAACATTTCTATGGCAACAAATTGATCGGCAACACTTTGAAGACGTAGCCCTAGTTGGATCCTTCCTAACCACAGCATATCAGCGATGAAGTTAATGTAAACGCTCCCAATGTTTAACACAGCGCCGAAGATTCATGAACTTACATAACTTCCATTACATACATAAAGCCAAAGGTTGGAAAGTTTACATCATCATATCGATGTGCTAACCATTAAAAGTTATGTGACGTGTATGGTTGGCACAGTGGACAAAATTTGGAAAATTTATGCCGACATATATTCGATGTAATGCTCACATAAATTCGATTTAATGCTCACATAAATTCGATTTTATGCAGACATAAATTCCATTTAATGCAGACATTTATTCTGAGCCAATCAGGAGGCAGTTTAATATTTCTACAGAAAACGGATTTAATGTGGGCATAAATTCGAATTCATACACACATATATTCCAATCATATTATATGTTTGTGGTATAGAAGTACGGTGGAGCATGTTTCATGATCCTCCGTGGTTGGTAAGGTTTGTTACTGTGCAGCATGCATACATATAACAATGTAGAAATCAGTACATGTGTGCGCCAGTCCATGCATTTATTTTTCGTTGAAACTGTTTAAGCTTATTGCATACGCATGACGATCAAAACTATTTTATGTACTACATATATGAAAGAGTAGGATATTATTATTCAGTTTTGTGGTAAAGTGCCCCGTGATAGGCCACCTAATATGAATAATGCCTTACCAATGAACGTTCAGAACTTAAAGGTCGAATAAAGCGTAAGGTTACTTTTGTAATGAACTCAATGCAAAACAAATTGAATCGAAATGCGACCACCATACGTTTAGGTAATGATCTCATTACATAGTTACGATTGGCGACTGAGGTCAAAACTCAAATGCTAAAAGGACAAATGCTGTCTGTTCAATGCGGAGTTCATAAATGAGAGGTGTGAATGTTTAATATTGTTAATTATCGTATACGTAAATAATGTATGAATGTTCCATCTATTGGCCTCTTGTTTAAAACATTTTCTTGGTTCCACAATAAATCGGAAACTTTACTCGTAAACAAAGTCATAAGTCAAAAGAATTAGTATGAATTAATTAGTATAAATTACAGAGCAAGTAAAGAGAAAGACATGGAAGCATGATCTATCTGGATAATTAGAACTTATTGGACTTATTTCATTCATTGGGCAATACTTTGCTGTGTCGTACACGGATAACGTATTTTATTCATTTTTCATGCACTTCTACAAAGACACTGTTTTATAATAATCGCAGTGTGACATAGCATTACTGCGCAAAGATTGTATAAATATCGAGTAAACAGGAGAGAAATCTATAATGCTGAGAATTAGACAAACTTATTTTCCTAATCCAAGACTTCTTTATTACTTAAAGGTCACTGGCAGGTGTTGTTTCTTGTAAATGTCAAATTGGCGACAAAACTTCAGATTTAACTACTAGCTGCGATGTAGTTTGAATAAATTTGCTCTCAGGTCCTACTTTCTTTCATATTATTAACATCCAAGGGGTGTTAGTCGTTAAGAGATGCCTCCATAAATCATGTATATTTCTATATATTGTCTAGGTAGCACATCATGGAGGAACAGCTCGTGAAATCCGTAACAGACGAACTTAACTGTAGTATATGTATGAACCGTTTTCGTGTACCGAAGATGTTGGACTGCATACATACCTTCTGTGAAAGATGCTTGGAGGGTTACGTGGAGAATTTAAATGGGAAAGAGCTTACTTGCCCAATGTGCAGAAAAATGTGCCCACTGCCAGCTGGAGTTAAAGGTCTGCAGACGAACATATACTTGGTAAACATGTGTGACAAAATAGACTTGTATGAGAAGCTAAAATCATCAAAACTTGCTTCAAAATTGTGTGAAAGTTGTAAAAAGAATACAACGGTGACGGCCTTTTGTATTGATTGTAAGTACGCTATTTGCAGGAGTTGTGAGGAACATCACTCTCTATTTCCAGCCCTTCAATCCCATGAGATTGAAAGACTTGATAATTTTGACGAAAAGAAACTGCAGATAGTCCAAAAGAGTGTGATGGTTCCATCTTGTGATCTTCACGTTCCCGAGAAACTGCGCTTCTACTGTAAGACGTG